>PVJA010002018.1:0-114031 GCA_004027025.1 Myocastor coypus | reverse complement strand
TTTTTTTTTTTTTTTTTTTTTTTTTTTTTTTTTTTTTTTTTTTTGTCTTTTTGAGACAGGGTCTCGCTATGCAGTTCAGGCTGGCCTTGAGCTCACTTTTGTAGCCCAGGCTGGTCTCGAACTCACACCAATCCTCCTGCCTCAGCCTCCCGAGTGCTGGGATTACAGGCGTGAGCCACCACGCCCAGCTAAGAATCTTTACTTATGTGTGAAACACATTCCTAAATGCTTGGATTAAAGATCTAACTTTTGTATGAGCCTGATAGGTTTCCTGGAAGTTTGTTTCAAAAGAGAGATTGTAGTATAAAAGTTCTCCACACTTTTTTTGTCTTCAGTATCCCAAAGGCTGGAGATACAACAGATCGTTTTCATCATGGTTGAGCTCTCTTATAACTGCAGCTCAGGCTGGCCTTGAAATTGTGGCAATCCACCTGCCTCAGCTTCCCAAGCGCTGGCATTATGGACGTGCTGTGATACCACACCCTCAACTACATCACTGTGTCTAACAGTTGATTCACTAAGATAACTGCCAGACATAAAATTAATAAAATTCTTAGCCATTTAGCCATATTTACTGAGGCTAAAATTTACAGCTACTTAACAACAGGAAGCTTTTTTATTTCAAAGAGATGACCTCAATTTGATTCAGAAGATAATATTCCTGACCTACTAGAAATGGAATTTTGAAATCAATTTTGAAATTGAGAGGTAAGTGTGTGGAAATATTTGAAAACCTTTTTTTCTTTCATGTTTCAGTTTATGCATGAGACAATGTTATCAGTGCATTCTAAATAACAATAATAAATAATAATAATTAGTAATAGTAGTAGTAGTAACCTGATTTTTCTTAAACCTACAATTATTTGCTTCCTTCCTTCCTTCATTTACTTATTTATTTATTTGTTTATTTATTTATCTATTTATCTATTTATTTATATTATGGCTGGCTCAGCCTGCCCTGGGGGTGGGGCTGGTGCAGCATGTAGTGCTGGGGATTGAACCGCAGTCCCTGCGGTTGCCGAAACTTGCCTAAGCTTGCCTAAGCTTGCCTAAGCAGACACTTTAGACTACTGAGCTATCTCGCCGACCCAAACCTACAATTATTTGATACACAATCATCTACCATGCTTGCAACTTAGTCAGAATTGCACTTATTTCCAGATTAATAATCTAGTGAACTATTTTGGATAACAAAGAGCTCTGTCTTAAGCTTACCAGCCATCCAGACACACATTCTGCTAGGCACTGGTCACCTGCTGTCCATAGTACCATGATGCCCTGTCTGGCTGAAAAGCCCTCAGGTTCCCGGAAGGCTCAACAGCCAGCAGCCTTCCTTATGCACCTGAATCAGAGAAAGCACTCTGTTGATGAACCCAGGCCTCAGCTTGAAGTTTAGCTCAGTTTGCTCCTAGTTACCCAACTTGGGCAAATAACTGAAAGATTGAATTTCAGTTTGCACATCTCTAAAGTAGAAATGATAAAATCTCTACTGCTGGAAGAATTTCGAGCCTGAAGGTGTTTCGTAAACACTGTACGTTTTTAGGATGCAATAATTGTGAGTGCTCAGAAGTCACAGAAAACGACTTCCACAGGTGTCTTAACACAACAGCAGCATTATGCAAATTTATGTCAGTAGATGCCTGAATCCATAGAATTTCTAACCTTCCCACTTCCAGCCATTGTGTCCCACAGACAAATACACATTGAATTATATTCTTATAATTCCATCTTCATAGTTCACTGTCTCCATGAACACTCACATTCACACTGCGTGATTGTATCCTGTGATTCATAGTAGGAAAAGCTTAGTATCTTTGTAGTAATATGAGCTTATACAAAATACAGTTTTCTTATATAGAATGGAACCATATTTATCCCTGGCTTGTGATATAAATGACAGAATGTTATTTTAAGCCTGGGAGAAATGCTAAATGCTGCAACCCAGTGCAAGCGCAAGAGTAGGAGCTGTCAGGCAAGGCCTTCCCAGTTGTCAGTGTGGTGTACCTCACAGCTTTCCTGAACAGGAGGACAGGAATTCATTTTTTCTTCATAACTTATTCAGGTGCTTTACAGAGGCTTTGGCAACTGGTAAATACTCACTAACCTGTTTAATAAATTAATAGCGGAATATTGTCACAGTCAATACGGTCTAATTCAAGAGTCGCTGTCATGCACAGATACAGAAAGGAAAAAGTGACAGAACAGATTGAGGCCAGGCCTCTGCTAGGCTCACTGCAGGTGCAGCCCAGGTGGGGAGGTCTGAGCACTCTGCTGCCTACAGCCCTGAAGAGGAGGAGGTCAAAGTCTCTGATGAGGGTTTGGCGCTCTTCCTGCTTGTCATGGTCACGTCCACTGTCCTGGGCGCCTCCTCATGGTGCTCGGACTGCGGACACCACTGCTTCCTCTCCCTTTCCTGTCTCCTCCACCTTGCCACTCTTGGTTTACACACTTCCAGGACACAGCCCCCGAGCACACCCAGAGCTCAGGCTCAGTCCATTCACACACTCATCTCTCAGTCCGTTTATTTCCGACCCGTGCACACGCATGCGCACGTCCACACACCCCCACCACCCACACACACTCACTGGCTGCTCTCCCCAACCCTCATCCATTGATCAGAAGGCACTGTGTGCCCTGGACAATAACCTGCCATCCTCTCAACATTTGCCGCTTTCCTGCTGCTTATTCTGCCTGACCATTTAAGAGGAGATTCGATTTCTTCTTTTGACAAACAAACAAACAAACAAAAAATGCCCAGAAGTTTGTTCCTCATTAGGAGCAAAGATGAATTAGTAGCGTTTTACTGATGCCCGCTTCATAGTAGATTATACCAGTAGTGCAAAACTGCCAGGTGAGTTAAGTGTACTCATTTGAAAATAGCTACAAGGTGGAATTGTCTCCCGAGAGACAACACCGATTTTGATCAGTTGAAACTCTTCGTGTCTCCTCCATGTTTGAGTGTGGCATCTCCATAAACTGACCAAGATCCGAACTTCATTTTTTTTCTGGCATCTCCAAACACCAGTGGTTTGTAAGTTTCAGTCTGAAGTTAAGTCATAACATTATCAAGTGCTAGGCTTATTTTAAAAAACACTGCTGCCCTGACTCTGAGCATGGGAGGACCCCGAACTCTAAGTGCTTCGTAACTCTTCACCCCATTTGGAGATGCTATCAGGCTGAAGAACATGTTTATGGTTTTGATCTCTATTTTATCCCAAAAGAAGAATAAAAATTTAATTAGATACTCCAAGAGATAACATGACATTATCCTCATTCTTCCCATGAGGAAAGCTTACCTGTTATTGACCAGAATAATATTATTTTTGATGCTGAGGATTGAATTCTGTAATTCCTACAGATAATTGAAAGTCCATTATTGTTTTCACTTAAGAGCTATCACTTAGGAAAATGTTTTCTGACAGTTTATCGGGTAAATTCAAGTTCGATATTACTCTTAGTAAAATGGAAAAATAGTCTACCTTTAATGTGAAGTAAATATTTTATATTATCAATGAGGGCATTTGCTGTTGGATGCTCTATGAATGCAAAATATGATTGGCCAGTTCTTTGTAATATCTTAAAATATATAATATATATTTAAATGTGTTGTATGCAACTTGTTTCAATGCAGGTATTTCAGACTGGGAGGACACTTTACCTTAAACACCAAGTAAATAAGGGGAAGGTGTCATTTGACAGGATGACAGACGAGATCACTGTGGCTGGTCGAGCCTGGGAGACGTCTTCCTGCGCCTCGCAAGGGTGGCGAGAGGCTCGGACTCCTTTTGCTCCTGCTCTTCTCTGCTGCTCTGCTCGCTCTCTGTCAGCTCCAGTGACACCGAATGCCCTCAGCCCATTGGAGCCAGGTTGCATTTAGAAGTGTGAGACGCGGTGAGCGATCAGAGGACAAACACAGGAAAGGCAAGGCAGCGTGCTGGGGCGAGGCAATGACAACGGCACGCCCACAAAGCCAGCCAGGCGCCGCCTGAGTCTTATACCGACCCTTTTAGATAACATACTGACTATGAAGTGAATTCTGCCATTAAGGAAAGGTGAATGGGACTGGAAAATGATAAATTGGGTTTATAATATAAAATATATTTTCATGTGATATTGTGGCTCCTATAAAATTTTGTGCTTCAGTCACCCGTAAAAATACCTTAAGGATCTTCTTGTGATGTGTAAAGACGACGTGGAGACACAGCTAAATTTTAAAATAAAGTCACTGCAAATTGAGCTTGGACCACAGTGTCTGGACTCAAGCCACGCCCACTAAATCCCCGGGTTGCCAAGGGCAGGACTCTCCCATCCTTGCCGGGGTGGCCCCTGAAGGCGGGAGGCCACATTCAACAGTCCCAGTTGGTTCTCACCTCCTTTTGTGAAAGCAGGATCATAAATTCTAGTTGCAAAACTGGCTCAAGTTTAGAAATAGCTTTAAATGTGGGAGCTGAGGAAACGTGAGATACCCGTTGTCGTCAGAACATCTCACGGCAGGAGACGGCCGAAGTGGTGGGTCTTCAGGTGTTCATAAGTACTGAAAATTCGTTTTGAAAAGAAAGAACCACTCCCATCCCAAGCATACAGTATGCATTAGACAACTGTTCCTGACTTAACACTGTGTTTTTGTTTATTTTTTAATTTCATCAAAATGTAACTTATACATCTAAAAATTTAACTTCAGTCTCATGCTTTCGTCCATGTTTTTCCAGTAGGTAAGCACTGTGTGTGCAATTGAAATGTAGCAGATCTTCCCCCAGAAGTTTCCTTCAACCTGCTTCTACTTTAAAGGTCAGCAAGCTGAAATATGCGGAAGTTAATTCCCAAAGCTTCACGTCACTGGAGATAAAATATGAGGGTGCTGTTCTCTAGTGGACAAAGGGAAAAGGGAAAAATAACTGCTAAAATTCAGTACAGAATATCAGTGTGGTACACATCAAATAGACCCCGAAAATGGGGCAGTCAACCCAACGGTGTTGGTGCATGCCTGGAATCCCAGAACTTGGGAGACTGAGGCACAAGGATCACCATGAGTTCAAGGTCAGCCTGGGCTACATAGTGAGTTCAAGCCCACCTTCAACTATATAGCAGGACCCTGTCTCCAAAAACTTAAAATTAAATCAAAGAAAGTGAAATGAAATCAAACAAAATAATTAGAAATGAAATCATCCCATAGTCTGAGGAAGAAAAGGAAGTCAGAGAGACTCCCCAAATATTGACCCTTGAGCTTAGATCTGACTTTCAAATCAGTGAGTCAACTCTTGGGGAAAACTTGTTTATTCATTCTTGTCATTTACTCCACTGAACAGTGTTTATAGTCAGCTCAGTGTGTGTCAAAAGCAGTGACAAATTCTGAGGATGCCAGCTGAGGCACAACAGGCCTCATTTGTCACCAACAAAAGTTAGCAGGGGCAGATAGTGGCACATAAAGAATCCTCCAACACATACAAATAAAAAGAACAGGGAACTGGGGATGGTGGGAAGGCAGAGGAAAGAGTACTTAAGCTACAGTATCAACGATAAATGAAAGCCAACAGAACAGAAGGAAGAACAAGGTAATCTAGGGGGATGGTGGTTCGATCCCCAGACCCAACCTTAAGGCAGGCTGAGCCAACAATAAATAGAAAGATAGATAGATAGATAGATAGATAGATAGATAGATAGATAGATAGACAGATAGAGAGAGATAACTCATGTAAAGGGATAAGATGAAGAACACCTGAAACACAAAGGAAGATTTAGATATAAGAAAACCAACACTGCCTCTTGTACATCATGGTCACTTTGTTTACACCAAGAAAGTGAAGACAACATAAGAGTCAATCAATGAGAATTAGGTTGCATAACTATGGTGTATCTAGCCAATGCTATACAGCATAAAAATAATAAAAGTGTGATATTCTGACCTGGGAGTAATAGTAACGAATACAGCTAAGCACACACGATGTTAGACCCTGCACAAATACAGGTATCGTCTCGTCTTCGTGGTGCATCAGTGGTCACCGAGTTTGAGTGACTCACAGCTCACAGGCAGCAGGCAGATTAAGCCTACATTCTTGGCCTTACATTAAACAGTTTCAAATTTTACAAGGATCTGTAGCACAGCACATGACCTCATACGTATAGAAACACATACGTATGCTTTGTTTCAAATACATAAGTGTATTGTATCTGCACAGAAGCTGAGGAATAAATACTATACATATATGTTGTTTATCTATAAATGGATGGGCATGCATAGGATTCTCACATTTTATTTTGTGTCTTTTTATAACGTCCTTGCCAAATTTTATTATTACAAGTACAATTTAATTTTATACATAGAAATACAAAACCAGATGAAGAATTTTTGATATTGAGAAGTTATATATTTAAATAAACTTTGGAAAACTCTATACAAAGTAATATTTTCTTTTTAAACCAGATTATTAAAAATACTGCTGGGTGTGGTGGCGCACGCCTGTAATCCCAGCACTCGGGAGGCTGAGGCAGCAGGATCGGTGTGAGTTCGAGACCATCCTGGGTTACAAAAGTGAGCTCAAGGCCAGCCTGAACTGCATAGTGAGACCCTGTCTCAAAAAGACAAAAAAAAAAATTATTTGTAGGGTTCTTTTTAAAAATAGTGTCTTCTATATATCGTATTCATATCATTTTAGGATATATATCCATCTATGCACTATCTATCTATCTATCTATCTATCTATCTACCTATCATCTATCATCTATCTCTCCCTAAGTATTTTTTATACCTTTACCCTTCCTTTCTCCCCCTTCCCCTTGGTTCTCCCAGTATTCTTTCCAGGAGGGACCTGGATTCAATCCCTAGTGTGCCATGCCAGCCCTGCACTCCAGGGCATGCCCTAGACAGCAACTGAGACTGGGTGTGGTGGTGTGCACCTGTAATCCCAGGGTTTGGGAGGCTGGAAACAGCAGAATCGCTGAGTCCTATATGTGTAGTGAGACCCTGTAGACATAAATACATAAATAAGGTAGTAAACATGGAAGATAACCACACAGCTTTGATTTATGATCTTTCAGTCTTCTGGTTTAAAGCTATGGTTGTGTGTATGTGTATTCTGTATAGAAAAAAAGAAACTATAGAAAAACCGAATGCTGTATGTTTTCTATATAAATTAAATAATTGAATTATTTACAGCAAACACATGTAGTGTAAATCATTCCTCATCTCTCCTCCACTAGAACTTATAACTTCATGTTCCCATGATAGTTTTCCTGAACTATATTCTAATGAAAAATGCCAGGATGTTTAGATAAAGGCCTATTTGGTTGTGCACTAGCACACTTTATCATATCTATTTAGATTTACTGTTGTCCTAGTTTTCTCTTTTTAATCTCTTTCTTTCTTTCTTTCTTTCTTTCTTTCTTTCTTTCTTTCTTTCTTTCTTTCTTTCTTTCTTTCTTCCTGTCTGTCTGTCTTTCCTTCCTTCTTTCCTTCCTTCCTTCCTTCCTTCCTTCCTTCCTTCCTTCTTTGATACAAGGCCTCACTATGGACTTCAGGCTCCTAGTGATCCTCCTGTCTCAGCCTCCCCAGAGCTGGGATAATAGGCGTGCACCATCACACCCAGCTTTACGGCCGGTTGTCCTCATTTTCTTCCAATTTGGTTTATCATAAAATATGGCTGAACCCAGAAGTGTACTAAAGCATGGAGCACTCAGTCTTTCTAATTTAATAAGCGAATTCATGCAAAAATTTCTTTTCTCGTAAGTTAAATGTAGTTCAGAAACAAATTTATTGTTTCAGATAATATTCTCCATATCTCAGTGTCTGATTTTGGATGTTACTATTCAAATCAGTATTTCTCTTGCCGTAATTTTCCATTATAGTCACATAAAGTAATTATATATATTTGGTCCTAATGGGCTCTTCTTTTACTGCAGCATAAAATACTAAACCCTTTGTTATGAGTAGTATTTGGTTCTACTTTAAAACGTGACTATTAACATGCATAGATGCTTTGTTTGGGGGTTGTAAATATACATACCTATTTCTTTTATAAAAATGATCCTATTCATTTTCTTTCTATATACAAGTTTAAATTGAGCATCTATAATTAAAAAGTTTAAAGGTCATTAAAAGGCTTCCTTTTAAAAATTATTTCACAAAATACTTTCAATTTAAATTTTATTTTTATTTATTTTTTTTTCAATTTAAATTTTAAGTTGATCTTTTAATCAATCAGTCAATTCATACAAGATGTCCATAAGATAAATATGGTGTACATACTACTTCTCCGTTTAAGAAGTGAATCTTTGATAAAGAAAAGATTTCCTCTTGGTGAAACATGGTCTTTACGTTCAGTGCAGTGGCTCAGGATTTGTGGGTACCACAGCCATGCAAGCAGCATCGCTTTGTTCTGGTTGAGAGGAGACCCCCAATTACAGGCCATGCCAGTACCTTCCTGCCCTATTGTTGACCTAGACTTTGACCCGGTGGGACCACCCTAGCAGGAATGAAGGGTAATAAACTCCTTGGGCTGACTCAAGCCTGAGTTTAAGCAGAGATAATCAATCACCTACAATTAAGTGTTGTGGTTTTGTGATGTGGACATTTACTGGGGCCTGAACTGAGATCCCCAAACACCATTCATTTAAGTGTTCAGGTCTGTCTCAGGGCAGGATCAAGGGTATTTTAACTTCTACTTTAGGAACCATTTACCAGATTCAGAGTACAGAGATATGATCTTACAGCCAGAAACAAAGGCAAAAGAAAAGAAAGAGGGGAAAACAAGCACCCAAATAATAACGGCAGACATTGTAAACGGGGGATTAAGCCCAGAGGCAGCCAGTACCCATCAGGAAATGCGAGCTTTTTAAAATTTATTTCAAATTCCAGTTAAACTCATCAAATGGTAAACTAGGTTTCTTTGTTAGCCAGAGCCCATAGCTTCCTAAAATCAGCTGTGCAATATTAGACAGATGACTTTGTTGTGTTTCCACCTACATTTCAGTATTTTGTTCCCCAAGTCCTGCGTCTGTCCCCCGTTTATCTTTCCCAGGGCATTTTAGTGCTTCTGCCCATCAAGATTCAGTTGATCTCTTGGAACTTGACCTGATCTCCTAAATTTCAATCCCACTCTGACCTTTCTTGTTTTAACTTACCCTGAAACTAAAAAACTTTTTTTTTTTTTTTTTAATGGAAAAAAGGAAAGAGCACCCCTTAGGCACAGTGAGGTTACACACAGCACTCTGGTGCTCTCTGAAGTCTGAAGCCACAGGTCAGATGGATGTCACTGGTGAATGTGAATCTGCCTGGAAAAACAAAACCGAGATGGTACTAGCTCACTTTTCAGGTTGAGTTCTGAGAGAACTTAGTAAATGCTCTCTGCCAAACACAAGGCTCACTTTCCTTAGTGAGAGGCCAGGTGCTGAGAGAGTTGTATAGCCTGCTTATAGCCTGCTGTGTGCTCATGGTCATGTTGCTGTTGTTGTTTTGTTTGTATTTTTGTCTCATTTAAACTCAGTGGTAAAGGATTCAAAGATTTATTTTCATGCCTTAGAGCACTTACTACAAAACATATAGGTACGGCAAGGCATGGCATGGCACAGCAGGGTATGGAATGGCATGGAATGCTATGTAGTTTTTAATCATTTCATATGTATGGATGAGTTTAGATTTTTTTTAGACTGTTAAGTATTTCACCCAGTAGATCGGGTTTAGTTGAGAACCTAGAGAGCTAAGCTGCATGATGTCTAGCCCCTTGAAGTACCTTATGGGATGGGAAATTTCTCAGTCCAATTTATACCATCTTCGAGAAAGCAAAGCATTTCCGGGTTCGGTGACAGAAGAACACCCTTGGAAATTGTGTTAGACAAAACTGTCCTGATTTCTTAAATCAAAGAAGCCAGTTAACAACAGAAATTGACTCAAGGTTATACATTAATCAGAACTTCTAAGTGAGATTTAGCGGGTTACTCCATGAATAAGCTGTTATTTCTGAGAAAGCTCTGAGATTGCTACATCCTGTGTGAACAGACTTCACAGTATGGTCTCCGCCAGAGACTGAACGACAAATAATTAGCGTAGCCATCTCATCACGAGGCCCCTCAGCAAGTGCAACTAGGGACAGCTTTGCTGTAACTCTGCAGGCTGCCCTGACACGGAAGCAGAAGCATGCCCTTCCCCTGCGGCCTGGCTGAAGTATAGCCATAGATTTGTAATGCCATACCCAAACTCCCACTCCCTAAGAGATGAGTGTGTAGGTAAACAAAATAAATAAATGAAATTACATTCAGATGGAGAATGGGAATTAGTTGATGTACAGGATCTAAGATTATTATAAATTAAAGTGAAGCGGTTATCAATCTCATAAAATTAATTAGAAAAGATTTCTTTGGCTCAAAGCAGTTGTTTTTAGCAAACGGACATGTTCCAGAGCCACTCCGCCATTTCAGAGCTGCCTTTTGCTCTTTTTCCTAACAGAAGAAACAATTGTTTTTTTTTAAAAAAAAACAACCCCAGAAGAGGTCAGCAAATAATGGAAATAATGACGGCACACAGTCCCAGATCATTCTATTCAGTTTTGGCACAAGAAAAAACGATTCTTAAATACTGATACATGCTTTTTGCTTATCAGTAAATCCACTTCATATTATGTGTTTAATTATGCACCTTTTGGTGTATTTTGGGGCATAATTAAGAAATTAGAATTGCTGAATAAGTCAGAAGATTTATGTCTTACACAAGCCACTAAATTCCTTTGTCATCGGTAAACTCACTTAAAAAGATATTTCAAGAGGTTTAACTAAGTAATCACCAAATTTTCAAACTCTCCATTTCATAGTATAGATGGGATCGTTTGAATGAGACCACGGTCCTAAAACATGAAGCGACCCTACCAAGTTTAATTGGTGTCATTCAGATGAGTTGCAGTGGGAGGGGGAAGCATAAAAACCTGGAATGTTTTGTTACCACGTGAATTTTTGCGGTGGTAAAATCAGTAAATGTACATTTTAAATATGATGATTTGCATTTCAATGAGCCACTTCTAGTGAAGGCCTGTTTTTCTTTTTGGTTTTTTTTTTTTTTTCTACCTGAATAATTAAAGTGATACTAGTATGAATTATGAGAATAAATGTAACATAAAC
Source organism: Myocastor coypus (assembly GCA_004027025.1). Taxonomy (NCBI): domain Eukaryota; kingdom Metazoa; phylum Chordata; class Mammalia; order Rodentia; family Myocastoridae; genus Myocastor; species Myocastor coypus. The sequence goes on along the minus strand of PVJA010002018.1, from coordinate 102,928 downwards.
CATCTCTCACTAGCTGCAATTGAAAGTAACTTTTATTTTATTATTTTATTTTATTTTGTGGTACCAGTGATCAAACTTGGGACCTTGCTCTTGTCAGGCAGGTGCTTAAGCTACTGAGCTATATCTCTGGTACTGAAAATAACTTTTAATGGGCCGCTATAAGCACTATATATATAATGTATATATAATGATTATATTCTCATATATAATCTCATACTCATCTTGTAGTTATCCAAATGCAATTAAAGAGAAAAATATTCTATTTTTAAAATAATAAAGTAAGGGGGTCTGGGTATAAAGCTCAGTCTAATAATCACTTGCCTGGAAAGCACAGATTGCTGAGTTCAAACTTTAGTGCCACAAAATAAATAAATAATCATGAATATTTTAAAATATATTTTAGACTATATCTGCAGGTAAAGATCAATAGCAAGCAAAATTTTATGTCACTTGATACACTATAATACACACATCACCACATTACTCCACATTAAAAACAGGAAATTGACTTACCCAAGTCCTAGTATAGTAGCTCAGGGAGAGATGACAACGTGCCCTGTGTTAGTCTTTAGTCTCCAGTTCAGGAATATCTGCAGGAGGATGAAAGAAACACTGAAAGATGAAATCTGTTTTATGAGATAAAATAGTTTTATAAACTATGAACTTAAACTCTACCAAAGATTTGGGAAATCCAAGGACCTTAGAGATACACTGCTGAGAGAGAATTGTAAAAGACTGGGAAATCAGGAGCCCTAGGACAAACGCACAATATTAATGATTGTTGCATATGCAGTTGGTATGTAATATGGGTATTAGAGATTGAAGTCCCAGAGGAAAATAAAAAAAAATTTATGTATGGAGAAAACAATATTTGAAACTATAATACTCTAAAAAAAATTTCTATTGTAGATTCAACTGACTGTGGAAGCCTGGAATAATGCAAATACAAAGAAATCATGTCCCTCTATATCAATATGAAGTGGATGAAAAATAAAACAAGAAGAGATGATTGAAAAGACCGGCAGGAAATGCACATTGTACAAAGAAGGTTCACAGTGTAAATAAAATCTGACTTCTCCTCTAGAGGAACAGAAGCCTGGAAAGAGCATCCTACGTTTGAATGGCGGTGGGGAATGTGAGCAAGTGCACAAAATGCTGAAGTATCAATGGAGAATTAGACATCGAGCAGTTTAAATGACAGATAGGTGGCACACACCTGTCATCCCAGCACTTGGAAGGCTGAGGCAGGAAGACTGGTGCAAGTTCAAGACCAGCCTGGGCTACAAAAGTGAGCTCAAGATCAGCCTGAACTGCACAGTGAGGCCTTGCCTCAAAAAGACTAAAAAAATAAAATAAAATAAATGATAGGTAGGCCAAGGTGAAAGCTTAAAATAAATTATAATATTTGAGTTAGATAAAAATATGAGCATAACTTGCAAAATTTATAGCATGCTGGAAAGGATGCTGGAGAAGTAGAGGAAAACTTATGCTATTTGGAAGTCTACATTGGAATTTATTTTATTCATTTTTTATTTTTTGAGACAAGGTCCTGCACTGCAGTTCAGGTTGACTTTTCTTGTGCTCACTTTTGTAGCCCCAAGCTGATGTCAAACTCCCAGTGATCAGCCTGCTTCGACCTCCCAAGTCTTGGGCTTACAGGCATGCAGTACCACGCTGGGTTATGGTCTGGGGCTGGCACAGCAAGCTCAAGTACCAGGGCTGCTGGGGATCGAACTCAGGTCCTTGTGCTTTCCAGGAAGGTGCTAATACCTCTGAGCTTTCTCCCTAGCCATAGAAACGTACATTAGAAAAGAAAATGGCTCATAAGTCAGTCATCGACTTTCACTACAGGAAAGTAGGAAATCAAGAACAAATTATATAGCCGGGTGTGGTGGCTCACGCCTGTAATCCTAGCACTCGGGAGGCTGAGGCAGGAGGATTGGTGCGAGTTCGAGACCAGCCTGGGCTACAAAAGTGAGCTCAAGGCCAGCCTCAACTGCATAGCGAGACCCTGTCTCAAAAAGACTAAAAAAAAAAAGAACAAATTATACCCTTAAGAAAACAGTAAGGTGAATTTAAGACCTAGGCTAGAAATCAATGAAATTATAGGTTATATCAATAAAACTTAAAAAGCCGAGGCCAGGCATGGTGGCACATGTCCCAGTACTTGGGAGGCTGAGGCAGGAGGATCAGTGAGAGTTCAATACCAGCTTTGGCTACAAAAGTGAGCTCAAGGTCAGCCTGAACTGCATAATGAGACCTTGTCTCAAAAAGACAAAATAAATAAGCAAAGCTTCTTTTTAAAAAGGTTAAATGAAATCAATGTTCCTAGCCAATCTTAACGGAAAATATTGAGAAAAGTTTCATTGCCATTATCACAAATAAGTAGATGCTCCCTATAAAACCAATGCATATTAAATGCATATTAAAATGATAGTAAATACTATCAATTCCTATGTCCATGCATTTTGCAAGTGTGAAATGCACTAATCCCTTGAAATATTGCAGGTCCAGATGGATTCGTGAATTCACGAATTTTACTGATCCGTTATGGAAAAAATTATTCTGATTCTCCATAATTTTCTTTCATAAACTAGAAATAGGAGCAGCCCTTTACAGCTTGTTCTATGGGGCCAGAATTATGCCATACTCAAAACTGAAAGAGGGACAGAAGTTTATCACTTACAAATACGCATGTGAGTCTGCAGCGAAGCATTAGTAAATGAAATACAGTAGCATAAAAATATAGTTGTACTTATGGATAATATATATACAATTATGTGTGTGTGTGTGTGTGTGTGTGTGTGTGTGTGTGAAACTATGAAAGTCTGATAAAAATTATGTATGAACTAAACAAATGGAATTACTTTGTTCACATACAGGAAGATTGGATCTTGTCAACATTTCATTGCTTTTTTTTTTTTTTTTTTGTGGGACCAGGATTCGAGCTCACAACCTTGCACTTGCCAGGCAGACACTTGTGCCACAGAGCTATCTCTCCAGCTCCTCAGTTCCTTTTTCACTGGGCATGGTGGTGCATGCCTGTCATCTTAGCATTTGGGAGGAGAAAATCAGGAAGATCACTGCGAGTCTGAACTATGTAGAGACTCTGTACTAAATACATTTTAAAAATTCATTTCTTTTTGACATTATATATAGGTTCCATTCAAACCACATCACTATTCCAGCAAATTATGCCACAGACATTGACGAAGTGATTCTAAAGTTCATATACTGAAATGAAAGAAGCCAAATAACTAACACGATACTGAAGGAGAGCAGCAGTATGGAATACTGACAATAGCTGACTTCATGTAAAGCTAGTGCAATTGACTGTGCAGTATTACAAACCAAATCAAGTATGTCTCAAAATGAAAGCAGTTGAAAGCTGTCAACAGGAGACTCAGACTATAACAAATATTAGAGTTCTGTAGGCTAAGGTGGAAAATGTACCACATAAAAAGTACCATAAATACAATCAATACATACTGTAGACATGCGCTAATAAAAATATAGAGTCAGTGAAAAGATTGAATAGAAATGGATGAATAAGTAGGTCTGAGAAAGCAAGATTTAATTTTCTTTAATTTCGGTAAAAATAGCCAAATGCTTATAGCTAGAAACCATAACATGTTGTGAGGTCTACACAGAGTTATTAGCAAAATTTGTAGTAATTATGGCCCCACGAATAGGAGAAGAAATGGAGGCTTTGCAGAATAAATAGTAGGTTACCGGATTATTGCAGTCCTTGGTATGGATTATCAACTTGCCTGGCTTGGGAATCAACCACAGGCAGAATATTGAGATAATAAGAGGCTAAGAATTACCGAGAAGGATGTCTTAGCTGGGCTTGACGCCTCAGGCCTATAATCCCAGCAACTCCTGAGGGAGGACAAGAGGATTGGGAGCTTCAAGTCAACCAGGGCAACATAGCAGGAATTCATACACGTAGACACAAACATTGTAAAAGTCTCTCAATTAAAAATAATCATCCATTAATAAAGCTTCAAAATAATAAAACATAAATCAAAGAGTGGATACTTTTAGATCCTTCCTTTACTATGATAAAAACTTTACACAATAAAAACAAAGTTTCAGGACTTATGAAAAACTCTATCAAGCAACATAACACAGCAAAAATTCGTCCTTAAATAAAGAATATAGCTTTTCTTTCTTCATTTACTTTTATTTTAAAAGAAAAAACAAAAATAAATAAGAATAAGAATAAGAATAAAGACAGAAACAAAGCAACATATAACAATATAATTGTGCTAAAGAATGTATTTTCTTAACATCAAAAAATTCAACTATAGAGTATATATAGACATTTACAAAAGTATAATATATTGTGAAAGACTGATGTGATACCAATTAAATTCAAGATTTAAATTCTATTTTTTAAAATTAACTTTAATGAGAAAATTTCAAAGAAACAGGTTAGTAGAACAGTTACAATAATTAATACATTGCATAGTATTGTTTTCATAGTAGTTATTCAGAGTATAAGATACAGACCTGATATCTTGTCTAAAGATTATTAGTACAAATATTTATTCTCATTGAATTAAGAGAAAGTAGCTGTATATCTATCCTAACTATTGCATGTGTGTGTGTGTGTGTGTGTGTGTGTGTGTGTGTGTGTGTGTGTGTGTCTGTGTGTCTGTGTATTGAACTTAGGTCCTTATACTTGCCAGACAGGCGCTTGTGCCCCTGAGCTATCTCCCCAGCCCTATATATTTTTTCTTTCCCGCTACAAAATGGTCCTTCATTTGTACCACCCCCCCTTTGTTTGCTAAGTTTTATCAGAGATGAGTGTTCCATTGCTATTCAAATATTGTAGATATGTGTCTTCAGCAACATAACCCAATATAGTCCAATAGTCCATAAGAGCAGTGGGTTATCCACAGAACTGGCCATGTCAGAAATTGTTGACTTGAGCCTTTAATAGCTCAGCATATTAATGTGGCTTTACTTTCCATACTTCATGCTTATTCTTTTCTCTTAGATGTTTAAGACCAAGATAAAGCATAAGGAAAAAGGTAATTTTTTAAATCTGAAAAGGTCAGTCAAATCCCTTCAGGATTTATCTTGAAGCCACGCACAGTGGTTTGTAGATTTTTTGTGTCAGCCCTCTTGATGAGTCATGGTGATTGCTTGACCGGTTTGCTCTCTGTGAAAGCCTAGATAATGCCAGTTCCATAGTAGGTCTAAACCATTTGATATTCTGATAGATAGATAGGAGGTTAAGCTCAGTTGCCTATGTTATAGGGTAATAATATCATGAAGCTTCTCTTCTGTAGGGTTAACATCTTTAGTTTGCAAACCAAAAAATTACAAAAAAAGAAAAAAAAAAAAAAAAAGAAGGGCTACAAAGATAGCCAATATTTTGGCCCTAGTCCTTCAAGGTCAGTGAGGACTCAAGACATAAGAGAACTTGCACTGTAACATGCTGTAACTCAGTGGTATCACAAACTTTCTGTTCTAGGAGATTATGGGGCCAGAGAGATAGCTTAGTGGCAAGGGCAAGGTAATGAGTTCAATCCTTGGTACCACCAGAAAAAAAAAAGAAAAGAAAAGAAAAACAAACTGTCCTCAACCTGCATTCCACCCTGGGCTGGTATTCCTTTCCTTCTCTCCTTCCTTCTGGTCCCTGTGCCATCCTAAATATACTGTACAGAGATTATGGGACCACACAGGAAAATGACTGATGATGTATAGTGTGACCCAGAAGAGTCATCTAGAGAGAAAACATTCTCTCAGGCTTTCAAGATTTAAATTTTAAACAAATGACAAGAATCAAAACAATCTTCAATTGTCTATGTATACATATATGATATGTATAAGTGTGGCTATACTTCAGAAATATATTTTATAGCTAATATATATGATATACATGATTGAGGGTATACGATTTGTATAAAATAAATAATTTGCATATAAATGTATATATAATTTGGGCTAGATAAATGTGGAGTCAGCTACAACATGTAACTATAGTACTATATTTCAAAAAAGAAAAATGTATTTCAGTACTATATTTTTGTTGTATTTATTTATTTGTATGTATTTGGGCCTCACTATGCAGCTAGGATTCATGGTGATCCTCTTGCTTACAGCCTCTCTAGAACTATGATTACAGATGTGCACCACCACACCCAGTCTCGGTGACCAGCTCAGTGTGAACATGGTTGGGACCAGTGTGGCACGTGGTGTCCGGGGTCAAACCCTGGTCTCTGCACTTCACTTGCTTAAGCAAGAGCTTAGTCTGCTGAGCTATCTTGCTGACCCTTCAGTACTATATTTATTATAACATAATGAGATTAATATGTCATCTTTGGCCTCTATAGTCATAAGAGGTGCTCAAAGTGATGGACATTAGTTTCTGAATGTTTATTCCATCTGGATACAATTCTGATGAAAGTCTGCTCATTTTAGCTTAAATGCTATCTTTCTTTTTTCAGCAATAAATAGACAACTGATGAATGGGTAAATGGATGAATGGGTGGATGGTTCGATGGGTGGATGGGTGGATGGGTGGATGGGTGGATGACTGGATGGGTGGATAGGTGGGTGGATAGGTAGCTGGATAGGTGGATGGGTGGATAGGTGGATGGGTGGATGGCTGGATAAGTGGATGGGTGGATGGCTGGATGGCTGGATAGGTGGATGGGTGGATAGCTGGATGGCTGGATGGCTAGATAGGTGGATGGGTGGATGGGTGGATGGGTGGATAGGTGGATGGGTGGATGGGTAGATAGGTGGATGGGTGGATGGCTGCATGAGAGGATGGCTGGATGGGTGGACAGCTGCATGGGTGGATGGCTGGAGGGCCGGATAGGTGGATGGGTGGATTGGTGGATGGGTGGATGAGTGGATGGCTGCATGGGAGGATGGCTGCATGGGAGAGACAAACTTCCCCTTTCCAATTTGTCAATCCAGTAGACATCCTTGTGCGTTTGTTTTAGCTCACCAGTTTCCAAATACTTTTTTAGTGGTGATTATATATTATCACAAAATAATGTTAAAATGTTAATAAATCTACTACATTTTAAAGACTTCTACAATTTTCCTATTAAAAATAATTGAATTCTACCACTGTCTATGGTCTAGATTGTGATTTTTGTGCTTCAGGAGAATAATTTGCCAATTATTTCATTAAGAACCCTAAAGTGAACTTAAAATTAGTACATTGGTCTAACCATAGCTGTTTTCATTAACCTTTGTAAATGTGAAGTCAAAATTCCACTTCACCATCAAAATGAATTATTTTCATTTTTCTCTTAAATTGGGCAGCCTACCATGCCATAACTGTACATTGTTATTTCAGTAATTGCAGGAAATAGACTACCTAGAGGAGCTTGAGATATTCAATATTTGCTTTGAAAAGTATGAAGAATAATTAAGTTTGTAGCCTTTGAGAAGTGCTTTGTCAAATTCCTGAGGCACTAAAAATCCCTTAGGAATATGAAAAATATGTGAAGGCATTGAATTTGTTCTGGTGCAGATCTAAAATGCTCCAAGGATTTTGATGTGATGAGTAGGGATTGGTGGGAAGGTGCAGTCTGGAGGGAGTGTAACTTGGAAGAGGACATTCTCATTCCTACTGCTCCCTCCTTTTGTCGCTTCCTGGTGCCATCAGACACCTTCTGTCCATGATGTTCCTTTGCCAAAGTGTGTACACTTAGGAGGAAGCTGAATTCATGAGTCAAAATGCACCAAACTGCAGGTGTACTGTGATTTGTTTAAGCAGCAAGAAAATAATTACAATAGAAATAGTTACCGGGAGTGGGGACATTATGCTGATTGTGCCTGCTATGTGCCTTCCAAGCCTTGGAGATAAGATTGTGGAAGGTGTTTAGAAAAATACAAGGAACTGGGCTGCATTAGTTCCAGGATGCTGGGCACAGTGTCTGCTGCTGCTGGAACCTTGCACATAAGTCTAACTAAAATGAGTAAAAGTACATCTAGAAAGTTGCTAATGTTGATCATTTTTACAATGTTAGAATTGTACAAGGCTTGTTCTGGCCATGGTCATCAATGCAGCCACTCCCACACTGCTAGGGGCTGAAGAAAGAGAATGGCAAGTGTGAGCCCAGCCTGAGCATTATAGGGACTTAACAAGTGGCCCAGAGAGAAAGGAAGGAAGGAAGGGAGGAAAGGAGGGAGGGAGAGAGGGAAGGAGGGAGGAAGGGAGGAAGGAAGGAAGGAAGGAAGGAAGGAAGGAAGGAAGGAAGGAAGGAAGGAAGGAAAGTTTGTAGCCCAGGGTAAAGGCCATGAGTTTCTACCTTGGTCTCACCAAAAAGAGAAGCATCAGAAATGCCCAGGATGACAAGTTACTGAATGACCTTACAGCCTAAGCCCCTCAACAATACCTTGAAGAGTAAAATTGATTCTTTGGAACACCGTGGAAAATTGTGATGTGATAGCAAATGGAAAAGTCAAGGTAATGAAAATTATAGTTTTAACTAAAGTTTAACTAACAATTTTATATAGTAAATAGTGTGGCATTAAGAAGTTGGCCGGTTCTTTGACTGGCTAAAGTTTTTTTTGATTCCTATTTTGTATACTACAAAAAATAAACTGAAATTACATAAAAAACAAATGTAAACCGTAAAACGTAAACTTTAGACATGCAAAACATACTTTTCTTAACGTTTTAAATGGAAAATGCTCTTGATCTTGACAACTTTTAAACATGGAAAATACATTAGACATATTAAATGTATTATAAAATTAAAATAACTAGAATTAATGGTAAATATAAAAATGTAACTAAACATCTAAAACAGAATGAGAAATTTAAATTCTTAAAGTAAAAATTGATGAAACATATTAAGATTTTAATAGAAAATTAGAATTGTTACAAAAAAGAAAATTTGTTAACAAACATGAAAACAGGTTAATATTGATAAAGGAAATGTTTACTTGAATTTAAAAGCTCGCTGATGTTTAATTAAGAAAGCTCAAATAATTATCTATAGTGCAGGAGAAGATAGACACAAAACACTGACAGTTCTAAAGATTGATATAACATTTTCAGGGAGGCAGTTTGACAGAATATACCAGAATATTTATACTTTACAGTCCAATAACTTTATTTTGGAAAAAAAAATCAATGCTATGGTACCAACCAGAAGTACAAACTAAAGATTTTTGGCAAGATAATATTATTGTAGCAATATTTAACTTAAAAAAGCAACCTATCATGTCCTACCTTAGGTGAATGATAAAAGTTAGTGTCATTATAATAGAACATTATAGAGCATTAACAATTATAAGCTTAAAAATATACATTTAAGCTGGAAAACAAGGCATTTAATAATACTGTCAATCTAAAATTGTAAGCATAAAATTCTATGGGAAATCAGCTAAAATTGATATGGTAAAATTTAGGATGGTTTTCTGTAAATCTGAAACAACAGAAAAAAATCTTTTTTGTAGTATTTGATATGTATTATGTGCCACAACACACAAGAAATATATAATCTTTTAAAAATAATTTAATATTGTATGATAGCATTTCCTATATGCAATATTACCTAAATCCATCTCTTTGGGGGTCCTCAGACTGCTACCACTAATGCAGCCACATATTCTGAATTCTAAGTTTCAGTTTCCACAGAAAATGTGCCCTTTATAGTAGAACTGGTCATGTGGCAATATTTCCTGAGTTTCAATATTTCCATCAACTTCATCACATTTTGCCACAAAATATCACCTGGAATAGCAGGAATATAATATAATAGGGGACAAGTGAAGGTAGTCAAGGCACATCATTGGCTTTATTCCCTTGAACATGGCTTTAAAAAGTAAACTATTTCCAAGGCAATGCAGCATAAACCTTCTCACTGTTGATCTTGAGTCTCTATTGAGAGGAAAGAAAAACGAGCATATGTAGACAGCGCACTGTCAGGATAAATAATTCATTCAAAAAGAATGCTGTTATGCACCAAATGCCACTATAAATGTAACAACCTGGATAAGAAATATATTCTGTGGCAGCAGAGAATATACCACATTTCTTCCAAATGGGTGGTAACCGTGCTTTCTAGTAAAATAAATATCTGTGGCAAATGACACATACCTATTTAATGGCACTCTGAGTTCATGTGAAGTTTGGCAGTGTAATAAAAGTCTTATCTCTTGCTCTCACTGTTAGAGCGCAGATTTAAACTGCTGTCCCAGAGGCAGTTTTACTATCTTTTTCAATCTGCCCCATAAAAGCGAGACTTGATTTGCTTAGCATGAAAACAGATCAATAAAAGCTAAGTTATACAGCTGATTAGATCACTAACTCAGAGATCAAAGATGTTAAATACAACTTGTATAGAGAAGCTAGATCAAAAGTTGAGCTCAGACACACGGTACATATTTGCAGAACCTAGAATAGCCTTTCCCTACATAATCAAGTCCCCTCAGCGCTGTCACCGTCACTCTGTCAAAGCCTTCTGCACATGCCTGGACACCCCACAGTTATACAGAATGTATGCAGGTTTTCTAAATGTTGTAACATTAAATATCTGAAATCTCCCTTTAAAATAACACCTAGAAGAGAAAAGGGTTCTCCTAAATACATAAAGTTCATTATATAAATAACTTGGTCAATATGTAAATCAACCTTTATCTTGTTATGGCTTCAAGGATGAAAAACAAAAATAGCAGACTCAATATACTAGAGAAATCTGTCATTGGATGTTTTACTGTTTTATGTTTTTGTTTCATAGTAATCCTATGTTGAATTTTTATTAAAGAAAGCTATATCTAGTTTCCACAGTTGTAATAATGTCAAGTTTCTATTGAATTTCTGAACAATTATTTAAATAAGGTAAGGAATTAAAATCTGTGTCAGAGGGCTGGCGAGGTAGCTCAGCAGACTAATGTGCTAGTCACTGAGTCCAGGGCTGGTGAAGCAAGCCTGTAATCCTAGCACTGGGGAGACTGAAAACAGAACAATCACTATGAGTCTGAGCCTCGTAGTGAGACCCTGTACGAAAAGTAATTTGGGCTGAGGAGATAGTTCGCTGGAATAATTGCATGTCAGGCAAGTCCAATAGCCTAAGTTCCACCCCTGGTACCACAAAATAAGATAAAATAAAATTCATGTATTGCGTCGCTGTTCTCTTCCTGCATAGGCAAGTCCAATAGCCTAAGTTCCACCCCTGGTACCACAAAATAAGATAAAATAAAATTCATGTATTGCGTCGCTGTTCTCTTCCTGCATAGGCAAGCACCACGGAGGACATGGGTGCGTACAAGTGTGCTATATTCCCAGTTCCTTTCAGACACACGGGCATACCAAATAACACAACTACAACAACCACAGCAACCATATCCTTAAGGGAAAGCCTCTTGGTGTAAAATCGCAATGCATTTCCCAGGGCATGTTCCAGCCCTTTAGAGGAAACCCCACACACCTGGCTCATCTAGCAAATGTTTCCGTTGCCTCACGTGGGAAGCCAGCCCTCGCCTGGCTCTCTCGCTGTGGCATCTGTCAGCCGTGGCTCCAGCCCTCTTTTGTCATCATAAACTCTTGAGTCCCCGCGACACTCAACAGCTCAGGCCCCCTGTCCTCAGGCCTCCGTTGAGTCTCTGTTCCCCCTGTTACAGCCACTGAGCCTCTCTTGTGAGCTCCCCAACATTTCTCCATGATCAGTTCACAAAAAATGAGGAATAGTTAAAGAACAAAGATAAAACAAGTATTTCCATATTCATATAGCCTTAAAGTAAGGATTTGCAACATCTGAAGTGATAAACATATTTCTCTCTGTGGTGCTGGGGTTCAAACCCCGGGCCTTGTGCATGTGAGGTCAGAGCTCTACCACAGAGTCCCAGTCCCAGCCCTCAATGTGTGTATTTTTATACATAGTTTATTTGGAAAACTATAATATGCATTATTTATCATTTAACAAAAATGTATATCGATATATTATCTTATAGAAAAGGATATGTCTATATGTATATCTATATTTATGGCACATGTATGCATGTATGAACAGATCTTTACATGTATTTAACATACCTAGGTAAATTACCATTGTCAAATATGTTCTGTTCTTTTGGTAAAAGTGTCTAAGTAAGAAACACAGCTTACTACTTCTCTACAAATCTTTTAAAACATTGCTAAAAGGTATATAAAAATATTCATAACAGGATAGGAGTTGGTGAGCTCTTATTTATAGTGAAAAACTATTCTCTATTTTAAATGAGAAAAGTTTTGATTTCAGGAAAAATGTGGCTAACACTAATTTTTAAATAAAAAGATAAGTGCCAGTCAGACAGCTAGGCAGACTAAAGCCCCTGGGCAGGCAGAGGCAGGGAGCAGGGTTCGATCCCTGACCTGCCATGCCAGCCCTGCTCCCGGGGCACAGTGAGTCTCCACCTGAGAGTGGCTGTAGGGTGTAGTAGCACGCGCTTGTAATCCCAGCGCTCGTCAGGCTGCAAACAGGAGAAGCACTATGAGTCTGACCTACATAGTGAGACCCTGTGGATTCTGTACTAAATGCATAAAAAAATAAATTCAAATAATTTCTTAAAATGGATTTGGTACAGGGTCTCACTATGCATTTAGGACTCAGAGCGATCCTCCTGTTTTCAGCCTCTCCAGCTCTGGGATTACATGCATGTACCACCATGCCCATCCTCAGTGGCTGGCTCACCAAGCCCAGGTGGGAGTGGGGGGGACACAGTGCAGCATGTGGTGCTGGAGATTGAACCCAGGCCCTGTGCTTGCTGAAGCAGGCGCTCAGTCCAATCAGCTGTCTCATTGGCCCCTCTACCAAAAGAGAAAATTTTGAATTAAAATAAGCCAATTGGTTTGTAGCACACTGGTGTGGCTCAAAAACATCCAACAGGTATTAAAAATAAGAATAAATGTCAGTCATGTTCCTCTAGCAGGGAACATAATCAAAACTCTGCCATCATTGTATTATGACTTGATTATGTCCGCATTATACCTTAGGCCAACTCCCAGAAGTTTATGTTGGCACTAACACTTAAAAAAACACATTAGGCTAACTAAATCATATAGTCTAACTGGTAGTGTTACTTCTCCACAAAGGTTTGAGAAATGTGTTTTTAGAAAGCAACATGGAAAAAGTAAATATAGGATAAGTATTGAAAATAGTAGAGCTCTAGATTTTTATTGTTCTCACTCACAAAAATTAAATTTCACATATCAGGACCAAACGTCATTCTTTATTTGTAATTATAGTTTTAGATCTGCTACTTGTGTTAAAATCCCAGTCTCCTGAATATTCACCATTTCTATTAAATCAGTCCACTTAGGGCGAATCCCATTTGTAAGCAAAGGGGATGCAGAGCCAGGAAGAAGGAATGCTGGGGGGCAGGGACTCTTCTGTTCTTCAGGAAGCCAGGTGTGAATGGCTGGCCTTGGCATAGAGCCCAACAGGCGATGGTCAACAGGTCAAACTGTGGTTCTTTCACCTAGTCAGTTTTAAGGAAAATGCTGCCACAGACATGGTGTGGAAAATTCTAAGAAAAGTTTGGCTATGTTTTCATAATTTTCTTTTAAAAATTATTTTCATTTTAAATACTTTTATTTATTTTTTTAATTTGAACTTAATAGTTATATTACATATTTTCATCATCAGATCTGTTTAGATTAATAGATATAGGTATATAAAATTGATCAAACAATTAAACATTAACACTTTCAATAAACATTACAATTTTTTTCTTTTCCCCTTTCTTTTTTTTTTAACAGTTTACACATTGCATATTGTCCTCACAATAGTTCTACAGAGCACAGTGTGTGGGTATGACCCACCTTCCTATTGATGTTGCTAAGAAAAAAGAAAGAAAAGAAAATTCTTCTCTTTGAACTAAGAGGAAGCAGATGCATACACAGTCCAATGTTCTACAATTGCAGTGGGCCACCAGTGAAACTTTCAATGTTGGAGGCTATTGATCCAAGCCTCCTACAGCTCATCTCATCAGTCTAGCTCTGCGTTTCATGCATTGTAATTAAGCGTTTTTTTTTTTTTTTTTTTTTTTTCTGGGTGATCAAAGGCAAGTCAAAGCAAGACCTGTATAACAAAACATTCATTTTTTTGTATCTTCCAAAGTCAAATCCCCTCAGGATTAAGTTTGGGACCATATGCAGTACTTTGTAGAACTGTTGTAGTGTCAGCCTTTGGGACGAGTCACGGCCGTTGCTTGGCCAGTTTGCTTTCTGTGAAAGCCTGAGAGAATGTTTTTCTCTGGGTGACTCTCCTTAGACGCACTGTAGTTCACTTATCCCTTTCCTCTGAGGTCCCATAATCTCCTTGACGAGAAATTTTGAGACACCTCTGAGTTATAAGATATTATAGCCCAGGTGCTCTTATATCCTGAGTCCTTACTGACCTTGAAGGGCTAGGTCCAAAATATTGGCTATCCTTATAGCCCTTCTTTTTCTCCAATTTTTGGTCTGTTAACTTACATTCTCAACCCTCTAGCAGAAAAGCTTTATGATACTATTACTCTATAACGTAGGTACTTGAGCTTATCATCACTGGCTTTCTGAATATCAAACATCTTTGACTTAGCTTGGAATTGATATTTTCTGACCATCATTGGTATTTTAATAACGTTCCATACATTGTGATATAAGCAGTTGCACAATTTTTACACAGATATTTGGAAATTCAAGGAAATATAAAATTGTAGCCTGTTAAGACTACGGTATGTGGCCCAGTCTCTTACTTTCAACTAATACTCTTGAGAGAGAATAACAGTAACTGAGTTTATACTGGGAGCAGTACACAACAAAAAGACAAGAGTGACATGCATTCCAAGCATAGTTTTAGTGTTACATGGTGCTATGATCAATACGATGATTTAAATACTTTTAAAAATCTCTTCAGTAAACTCTTCCCTAGTGGAAACGTTAGGCAGCACCATCAACAGCCCTTTATTTTGTCAAATAACTTATAGAAGACTTTGCCTTTACATTCCCTACTCTAGCCTAGAGTCTTTTTTTTTTTTTGTCCATGAAAATAATTTGATAATGTCTTTCAGTTCTATCCATGTGTGCTTGCCAATATTCTTAATGAAAGTCCAGTTTTCATGAAAAATTTATAGCAAAATTTATATGCACGTGTATTATTTTATGTGAAATTATTGTTCCCTAAGTCAGAAGTGCTCTCCTTCTTCAGCAATGGCAGAGGGAATACTATTCCTGGGCACAATCTGTCGTTCTGAATCTGAAGGGATTTTCGAGGAGTATTAGACGGAGGCCAACGTGATCCAGTTGTAGAGGGAGAGAGAGCAGGCATGAGTGGGCAGGGACCAAGCAGGACACAAAGACAGCTAATGACTCTGCTGACGTGGAAGACTACAATTAAAGTTTAGTTGCTGTACTTACATTATAAACAGATTATGCCAAATAATTTTGAATATTCCTTTCTGTTTGAAATTGGACTAAGAAATACAAATGACATCAATTTACATTTCATTATGAAGTTTCCATATTTATTTTATAACCTAATGTGTCACATTCTTAACACAAATGAATATGAGTTATGACATTATATAATGTGGGATAAGACTAATGTGTATGATTTTTTTAATCTGAAAATTTCCACACTTCATTGTTGAAGAACTCCTTACCATTTCTCCTTAAATAAATTCGATAAGAATACCATACAATCTAAAACGAAAAGACTCACATTTGAGATCATTTTAAATGTTGTTATATAAGTCACAAACCGTGCATGGTCCATGCATTATAATTTTCAATACTCAATCATATCTTCATGATATGATTTGGAAATGAGGATTTGCACAGCAATGATTCACATCTTTTTGGTTTTGTGGATCATATGACATAGCATCAGAGGCAGATAAGTGAGGTAAATGGTGGATTTTTGATATTAGTATGAAGGTGACTGTGCTTCCAGCTGTCAAGAATTAAAAGCCTGAAAGTGGCTCAGTCCTTGGAACTCCTCATGACACCAGGTGAGTACTTTTTTTTTTTTTTTTTTTTTTTTTTTTTTGATGAGCAGAATAGGTTTCTTCTTAGGGGAAAGAAAGCTCCTGTCCGAGAGAGGAACAGGAGGGGGCTCCTGAGCGGGTGGTCCCCTGAAATGAGTAAAATTATTATCGTTAGGCTGCCATTGTGTTTGTATAAGAAAACAAAAACAACAAAAAAAGGTCAAAAACAGAATTGTATTCCTGAAGTTGATTATTTAATCTGAAGATTAAAAATATGAGAGAGCAATGTCTATATTTCCTAGCAAGTTGTTTTTAATTCCCTGCAGCTCTTTCAGATTTTGGATATAAAATGTGATGTATAGCCGCATTGTATATCAAAGGCAAATTTGTGCTAAGGAGAAGGGCAAGAGGCTGAGGAGAGGTGGTGAGCTCAGACAGGAATGCAGCACTGCACCGAGGAGAGGGGAGAGACCTTGCTGGGACGAGTTGGAGGAGAGCAGCAGCAGTTGTGCTTGGCAAGGGTGACACAAACAGCTCTGTCTCAGGTACTTTTCCTCACTGCTGGGACAAAATGCTCAACACCCAAACTTCAGGAAGGAGAGGTTTATTTAGCTCAGTGGAGCTTTCAGTCCATGCTCAGCTGGCTCCAAGGCAGAGCAGCACATGGCAGAGACCAGCAGCTCATGGTGGCAGAAAACAGCAAAACAGCAAGAGCAGCGGGGAAGAGCAGTGGCAGAGCAATAGAGGCAGAGACAGCCTCTCTCCTTTCAGACTGTCGGCTCCAGGCCGGGTATAGCACTCACACCCATAACCCAGTAGCACTCCACCCATAATCTCAGAACTGGACCACAAATGAATCACAAACTCCAGAACCATGCCCCAGGGACTGCATAGTGTTCTGTATCTACCCCCAAGAGATTCATGCACATCTCATTATACAAAAGGCCTGTAGTCCATTTCTAAGAGTTGTCAAAATCCTAAGAGTTTTAGCATTGCTAAAAAGTCCAAGTCCCAAGTCTCCTCTGAGATCTAAGGCAAACTCTTATCTGTGAGCCACTGTACAAATGAAAAGAGCTTTAACACTTCCAATATTCAATGGCACAAAATAAACATTACCATTCAAAAACAAACAACAGGATACCAAGCATTGGGAACAAAGCAAGTCCAAAATCCACCAGGGCAAACATTAAGTCGTGTAGTTCCATGTGGAACATTTGAAGCAGCCCCTGATGGGTTTTGAGCTCCCAGGGTCTTCTATGGCCCCACCCCTAGGCACTTCTGGATAATGTCACTTCATAGCTTCTCTCTTTGGCCTGTCTTACAGCTTTCCCAACATGATCCATGTTCCTGGCTTTTCCAAACCTCTGGGGTTCCACTGAACTTTAGGCTTCTCACAAACAACTTCACACACTGCCTCTCGGTGTCACACTGGCTAGCCTTCCAGACTTTCTGAAATCTGGGTGGAAACCTTGTTAACCTCGGAACTCTTGCATTCTACAAGTGCCTAAAACAAATGCCATGTGGATGATGCCAAGGTCTGCTGCCAGCTGGAGCAGTAGCCAGGCTTTCCTTTCTCTTGGTTGCAGGGGTTGAGTGCCTGGATCACTAAGCACTCTGACTCTGATTCTGGGAACAAATTCTGAATGCCTCTGCCAATCTGGAACCTGGTGTGGCTGACACTACCATTCTGGACTGTGGAGATTTATGGTTTTCTCCCCTAAGCAGTCTTTCACCCTTGAAGTTTGGAGACTACAAAGGGCAGAGACCTGCCACCTCCTGTGATGCCCTCTGGCCATCCTTTTCATTCTCTGGTTCTTTGCCAACAATGGGATCCTCTCTGCTCTCTCCTTTGCAGCTCACAGCTTTATTAGCACTTCCTTTCTGGCCAAACTCACATTTTAAATCATCCTGTTGGGTTATTTGGTCTTGATTGCCTTGAAATTTCTTTCGCCAGATTAACCAGTCTGGTGTACTTAATCTCAGTCTAAGGCAAAATATCTGGATATGAACAAAATTCAAACAAACTCCCTGCCAAGCCATATCACACATCAACTGGGATCCAACAATCTACGTAGTCCTCCCCAGCAGAAACCCTCCAGCCTGGTCTTTACAGGCTAGCTTTCTATCAGCCTTCTGGCCTTCTGAGCTCTAACCAGGTTCTGCCATACAGAATAGCTAAAGTTGTTCCTTCTCCTATAGGTGACATTTCCAAATCTTTCCTATTTCTTCCTATAAGCCATTCCCAAAGGGTCATAATCCACACGGTCAGACAGTCACAGAAATGACCTCGGTTCTCTGGTACCAAATTATGGCTCAGTTGCATTTTTTTTGATGATGGGACAAATACCCAACACCCATAATGAGGGAAGAAAAGATTTATTCAGCACAGAGTTAGTGGAGATTTCAGTCCAGACTCAGCTGGTTCCAAGGCAGATGGGCACATGGTGGAGGGCAGCATTTCTTCGCAGTGGAAACCAGCACACCAGCAAGAGCAAAAGGGAGAGGAAGGGAAGCAATAGCAGCACAGACCAACCTCTCTCCCTGCCTCAGACTGCCTTTGACCTATCTGCCCCACGGTGGGTGTAACACTCACACCCATAATCCCAGCAGTGCTCAGACCCATAATCCCAGTTCTGGATCACGAGCTAATCATAAACCCTAGAACCATGCCCTGGGGATTGCATGAGGCTTTGGGGGAACAACTACACATAAACCATAACAGTCAAGAAGAAGATATTAGTTGACACAAAATAGAGAAAAGTAGGGCAGTACATATTAAACTTAAAATGCAAGTAAAAAGTAAATATTTACAAAACTACATTTTCATAAATGAACCCACAAATGTAGCAGTTTTACATTAAACTAATGGCTGTCAATGTTAAGTTTGTACTAAATATGATATGTTACAAATGGAGGAAGTGTAATTATCTAATTAGAAGTGGCAGCAAATGACTGAACTAATTAAGCAGCAGCTCTGTAAGCAATTCACCTCATTAAAGTTTCGCAGTTTTATATCTTCAACAAAATTGTGCAGTCTCTATTTTAAATAACCAAAGGTGAAATTCAAGGTGAATTGACATTTTAATGGAAAGCATGTCAATTAAATTCCCCCTACCAAAAAATGTCTCTCCTTCGAACAATAGCAATTGGAAGTCTAGGTGACCTATTTGCTGTCAATCAGAGAGCAAAACAGAACCAAATATGACAGCAATCTAGGATTTAAGACGCTTACAATGGACCCTTCTCTTCACCAAAAAATAATCACAGCGTCTATATGGATCAACTGGTTTGTGGTTGATGCTTTGTGTAAGTTCCTTTGTTCCTTGCTTGAGCTAATTCTTTCACCATGCAATATCGTTCCTCTTCAAGCCTCTTCTGTGGCCAGGCATCATAAAATGAGAAGATGCACTACATTTGAAATGGAATAATTTGTTTTAAATCATGATCTTGCTTCTTATTAATTTTTGTGGCTTGGGTAGGCAACTCACTTGGGTCCCCCTTCTGCCCCTTGTCTCAGACAGAAGCTGTCTCTCAATAAATATTCTACTTTTAATCTCAAAAAGAATAATTGTGACTTTGAAGAATTTCTTTCAAAAAGAAATATCAGCACCACTTGCACTGGAACACTCCTGTCATCTCAGCACTCTGGAGGCTGAGGCAGGAGGATCTCAATGAGTTCACGGTCACTCTGAGATACTTAATGAGATCAAGGCCAAGCTACAGCAAGACCCTGCCTCACAGACAAAATGAAAGAAGAAAAGAAATATCATCAGGAACAAACTCAAAATATGAAAACTAATCTCTTCATTCCCTTTGTCCATAATGACATCTACAGATGAAAAAAATGAGAGCGGAACTTCTTCCATTCCAATCCAAGTTGTTGTTTGTCTGTGGCAGCTCTTGTACATTTTCAACCTAAACTACGAACTATAGCTATATCACGTAACAGGCGGAATCTGTGCGCGCTACCCGTGTAATCCTGCCCGCATGAAAGGGAAGGGAAGTAACAGCACAGGTGACAATTAAGGATTGGCGCTGTCTCCCAGACTAGAGTAACTTCTCTGATAAAGTCAGCCCTTACAGACTCTTAATTTATTACTACTGTTTTTATTACTGGTCTCAGTTCTCCAGATCACATTTTAAAATTCAAAAAGAGTATGATTGCATAATACCAAAAGATGATGTCATGTTAACTATAAGCTAGATCTGAAGAATTAGCTTCTGATTCTACATTTCCAATTGATCTTAGAATAAAGCACCAAAGTGCCAATAGCCTGTATACATTTGCCCTTGGACCACAAGAATAGATGTGTCTGGAGCTGCTAACTAACACCTTCAGGTAAAATATCTTTGTTGTTCTCACGGTATCCTCATTTCTGATTTTTCCTATTTCTCATCTTTGGATTTTTCAGGTCCACCCTTTCCTGAACTGTCTTTTAAAGTGTTGATCCGTTCTATTAAAATCCAGCACACAGGACCTTGTTATTTATTTCCCGTGGATTATGTGTTTTTCCTTTCTTAACTTTTGCCCTTGATGAATTTTCCCAGCATCTTAAGGCCACCACTTCATGACTGCACGTATTACTTGTCTGTGGCTCCCTACCAGTGGCTCCCTTCCTCGGACTGTGGACTGGCTGCCACCATGGTATGGCTTAAAGGATTCTATGCACTTTCTATAGCATTTGAAGTAGCCTTAGTGCTTCATTTCTTAGATGATGTGACAGATTCCAAGTCTCCTGCTCTACGTTCAGCTGAGAGGACCCAAAAGTTTCTCAACACCTGCTGCTGCATTTGCTGGCTTGAGTTAACAGGATATTTGCAGGGGTGGGGAGATGTTGGCAGTAGAACTTTTGTCTAGCCTACAGAAAGCCCTAAACTGGAGATCTTATGGAATTCATGATGCATGTATGTGTGTCATTAGTGTCAAAATACAGTCAGAATTAACTGGAGTGGAGATGAAGTCCAAAAGCCAACTGGATCATTTCTCACTGCAAAATAACTTTCCACAGAGCACAGGCTCCTGGGAGCGTTTTGCACTTAAATGTGTTTTCTGTGTTGTTTGCTTGAGAGCTTCGTGGTAGAGAAGGAAGTCACCCACTCTTTAGTTCTTCAAATATGCATTGGATGCATTCTGCACCCCAGTTATTGCCTTCCCACTTTGGCAATGAGTTCAGTGTAAGCATCCAGGCCATCTGATGACCGCAGATGTGGACATTTCCTAATGCATGCTTGAGGTCACATGTGGAGATTTTTTCTTTAATAGAGATGGATATTTCTACTACTGCTTCAGTGCCTTCAAAAGAGAATCAAAGCCTACCCTATGCAATACATCTATGTAAGGCTATCAGTGATAACATGTCAAATAATAAAAATGTGTTTTCGTAATCAATACAATACAAGCTTAAAATTTAAACTTTGTTACAAAGTTCTGGGCTCAACCTTCCGCAGATGTGCGAGGTAGAAACTTCCACCTCCAACAATTCCTTCTCCTCTGTTACCCTCAGTGGAGAGGAGGAAGAAATGCTACTCATGATGGACAGTATCCTGTTAACTAGGATAGGAGACGATCGTATTTTCTGAAGTTGTCACAACTAACTCACCTACGGAGTTCCTGAAGCAACATGAATTTGTCTCACCATTCTAGAGGCTAAAAGTCTGAGCTCAATGTTCTGAAAGGTAAATGTTTTCATATCAACGGTGGTCTTTTCCCTGTACCTTCAAAAGCCCACTTTTGTGTATGCGTCATGATCTCTTCTTACAAGGGCAGGAGCTATGTTAGATCAGAGCCCAGCCCCATGTCTTCGTTTTTCTTAGTTATTGCTTTAAGAGCATCAGGTATCAATCCAGGCTCCTGCAGGGACACTGGGGGTTGGAACTTCAATGAATGAATTTAGAGGGGACACAGCTCACCCCATAATGAAACAGAAAATTTTCTGGATGTCCTTGCAAGTGTTCAGAAGAAGTACTCCTCTTGTCTCAAGGCTTTTGTGATTTTGCTGTAATATTAAATAATAAACTACAAAAAGTAGCCTTACAAACCTCTGTGTTTCATACTCTCCTTCTTCAGTCCCTAGAGGTGACTATTATGTAATACTGTAAGAGAGGGGACACATTAACCTACAGTTAGGAAGAAATTCATTCTTTTCTTCACCCAGAGCAACTCACTTCTGCCGATGGATCTATACAGATTGGCAAAATACGGGAGCGCCTTGAGTCAAATAAGAAAATCAATGCATTTCTCATCCTGCATATGGCTTTGACTATTAATGCTTCAGAAATATATTATTTACTTTTTCATCAATTCACACTTGTCTTTGTCCCCGTATAATTTTTACATATAAAAGGATAAGAGTGTAGCTATTTTCCTAAAGCAGTGTTGTCCAAGTGTGTACCACAGGTACAAAATGTTTCCTTTTTTCTTCTCCTGTTGTTTCAACGCTACTTAATGACTAAAAAATGAATACCGAGGACAATCGTGAGCACTTAGGGCCCAATTCATAAAAAAAAAAAAAAAATGATGCAAGCCATTTATGCGCAAATGTTGCTACTTTCATATGGAAACAAGGTACATAAAGAATTCTCCTTTGTGATTCATAAACCCTCTTTAAGGTAATTTTGTGGCTTGATTTTGTACCACAGGAAAGCAAAGCAGCACATGGGAAAAGTAAAAAAGGAAAGAAAGCTCACAGATGCCCTTCTGCTCCTATTTGCATAAAAACCACAGCAAGCTTTTGCACAATATTAATTAAACATATATTAGGCAGCGGTGTGTAGATTGTGTGGTCATTACCCACTTTAGTCAAGAATATAAAATATCCATGGAAAATGTTTAAAAGCATAGGACTCTCTTCCTTCTGTCTCAATCAGACAGGCTCAAGAGTTGGTATAAAGATTCAGATCTTATGTCCACTCTTTTTACTGTCTGCCTAGGAAAGTTAGAAGCCAATCATTTTGCCCATAATTTGCTTAGGATGAGCGATATAAAGGCCACTGAGTCTGTTGTTTGCTTTCTATGAATGCTAACATTTTTAGATGCATTAAAGATGATTAGACACTGGAGTAATTTAGCTGACAGTAGGATTTTCTGTATTAGACATGAACACATCACTACTGACCATGTCTGATAAAATTTATTTTAAGGTTCAACATTCAAGGGCTGAAAATACAGCATCAACACAATTCTGACCTCTTAAAATTTGAAAATAATATAAGTTTGGATTGATCCCATTTGATTTGGCCTCGATCACTATTTATATACATCTCAATTATTTATTTGGTACAAGTTCTCATTATGCATCTTGGATTCACAGTGATCCTGCTGTCTCAGCCCTCCCAGTGCTGGGATTATAGGTATGTGACACCATGCCTAGTTTCAGTGACGGGTTCCATGAGGCGCCAGTAGAGTCTGTGGTGCCAGGGTTTGAACCCAGGTCCTTACACTTTCCAGGCAGGTGCTTAAATCATGGAGCTATCTCCCTAACCCCTTCAATTTTCTTTATACTTCTAAAGTACAGAAAAACAAACCATACCCTGCGGTAGAGCTGAATGAATGAAGAAGAGAGGAGAGGAGAGGGGAGGGGAAGGGGAAGGGGAGGGAAGGGGAGGGGAGGGGAGAACTGGCAGAAACAATAAATGTTAAGTGTTGTTCCTCACTTACGCTTTTCTTCACACTGCCTTCCAATACATCACACTCCCAGAGCACCCACTGGCTTCTGTCCTCATTTGAACACCAGAACAACCTTGATGGTTGACACTGAGTTAGGCACAACCAATGGAGGATACTAGAAAAATGCATGGGGAGAAAACAAAATTGAACTCTTTTTTCTCCACCCCTTCACTGTTTGGACATTGTTGCTCATGCTGTCTCCCCTCAAACACATTACACTGCTATGATCCAACCATTGTTGGGTTTGTAGACCTCTTCTTTTCCTTGTCCTCTAAGCCCTGAGAGCAAGAGCGGTTTCCTTTGGCCATAGTCTGGAAAGGCCTGAGAACCTTCTGTTAGCTTCTTTAGCTCTGCCACCTTTCTCTTCATTTATGTTTAAAAGATTCCCTGGGGGAACTTAAGGGATAAATGTTGATGATGTCATGCTATTGACTTATCTTTTTCTCTGTATGTTTAGATTATAATGGCCACCATTGTTCTAACTTCACGTTGTTTCCACGACAAGGTTTCCCTTTAGCTACTACCACAGCATCTAAGCTAGAAGCCGTGAATATCTGCCTAAGTAATGCCTCCAGTGGAAGAATGACAGTGTTTAAGCCACGGTACTAGACAACTGAATGGGAAATGATTTATTCAATAAACAAGTGAGGTGCAAGATGAGTAAGACACTCAAGCCTCTGATACAACACATCTACTTAGAGCAGTGAAGGTAAGAACACCAGTAACTGCTGCTATAGGAACAGCAGCTGGCAGCATCACATGCTTCCTTTGTACCAGACATTGTGTATTTGGCTTGTTTGCACACAACATATTCACTCATATTAAGAACGATGATCGATATTTATCTTCTCACAAGAAGGTGGAGTGAGTTTCAGTCATTTGCAGGAACAAGACTCTGTCTTGAGTAATATGTGAGATAAATGGGAGCTTCAGCATCATAGGATATCTGTATATGAGACCGCTGAAATGTATATGAACAGTAAAATAAAAGGTGGAGCAATGAAGCAGAGGAGGGAGAAGATGAAGGAAGGCACTGAGATGCCTTTATACATCAACTCCACTAGAGGAAGATAGTTATTGTGACTCTGTAGGTGCTAATTAAAAAAAAAAGAAAAAAGAAAAACTGAACCAGGACCGGCAGGTGTTTAGGTAGGAACTCTCAGCCTTCACACCCACATCACCAGAACTTCTTCCTCAACCAGAACCGAGCCCTGACATCTGCTGTAGAATCCTGTAGCAAAATTTCGTGCAGAAAGGCTGGGGATCAGAACCTACCAGCTAAGCTAAGAGCTGAACATCTCACCAGAGGAGCACCATGGGCTCAATTCCATGAGCTGCAGCACGAAGAAGCTAAGCACAGCAGCAAGTCCTAGCCAGGCACATCCAGACAAGATCAAACTTAGTAGATCTGGACCCAAATTTCAGTAGGCCCCAATGGCATAACTTCACCAAAGTTCTACACTAAAGGTCAAGAGGATAGTACTATACAAAATGGCAAAGAGAAGGAGCAAGATGCAATCTCAGGCTCTGAGCCTACCCAGAACAAATGCAGGAGACAATAGCATAGAAGAAAATGAGATCACACAGTTGAAATCTCTGAATTAATAGCATTTGAAGTGAAAAAAAAACAAATGTAGAAATATATAGAGTAACTCAGGTCAGAAATAAACTCTGAGGTTAAAAAAAAAAAGCCAAAAACAGCTCTGATTTAATAGAAATAAACACTGAAGTAAAGAGACAACTGCAGAAAAGTATAGAGGAAATCAGATCAGAAATAAACTCTGAAGTAAAAAAAAAGACGTATCTGAATTAATAGCATCTGAAGTAAATGAACAATTGCAGAAAGGTAGAGAGGAAAGGAGATCAAAAACAATCACTGAAGTAAAAAAAAAAAAAAAGAAAGGATAGCTATAATGAAAGCCTTACTAAATGCTTCTAAAGAAGACATAGATAAAAAATTAGAAGAGAATAGAAGAATAATGGAATCCTTGAATGAGCAATATAGGAAAGAAATGGATCACATGAAGCAGTTTCGAAGAGATATACAGGAAAATAAAATGTGAATCATAAGCTGGCAACACCATATGAATGAAAGTGAAGATAGAGTTTCAGATCTTGAAGACACAGGCACAGCTAGTGAAAAGATAAGAATCTCTTAAAAACAACAAGGATGCAGGAAAAAATAATTTCGATATCTGCAAGATGATGTGATGCAAAGATGAACGTGAGACTAATAGACATTAATGAAAAAGAAGTCACTACAAATGTTATAAAAAGAATATGAACAGAAGCAATATCAGAAAACTTTCCAAATATGAAAAACAAATCTGGCCTTCAGGTAACTGAAGTATATAAAACTCCAAATAACATCAACCCAATTAACAACACACCCAGATATATAATAATCAAGATATCAGAAATCCAGCAGAAGAATAATATACTAAAAACTTCTAGAGAAAAGAAGCAGATCACATTGAAAAGAAAACCCATCAGAATAGTAGCAGATGCCTCTTCACAAGCGATGAAGGCAAGAAGAGCGTGGAGCAGAGTGCTTCAAGTCCTCTATGAAAACAAATTCCAACCTAGACTACTGTACCCTGCAGAACTGTCTTTCAAGTATGATGGAGAAGTGAAATACTTCCATGACAAAAAACAACTAAAGAATTTCATGATGTCGATTGATGGAAAATATCAATTCCAAATTAAGTGTAAGAAGTTTGATATTCAGAAAGACAGTGATATTAAGCCCAAGTACTTAACATTATAGAGTAATAGTATCACAGAGCTTCTCTGCTGGAGAGTTGAGAATATAAGTTAACAGACTAAAAATTAGAGGAAAAAAAAGGGCTACCGGGATAGTCAATATTTTGGCCCTAACCCCTCAAAGTCAGTGATGATTCAGGACATAAGAGAACCTTTGTTGTAACATCCTATAACTCAGTGGTGTCCTAAATTTTCTGCTCAAGGAGATTATCGGACCACAAACAAAAGGGATTGATGATGTATAGTGCGCCCAAGGAGAGTCACCTAGGGATAAAACATTCTCTTAGGCTTTCACAGAGAGCAAACTTATTAAGCAATGGTCATAACTCATTCAAATGACTGACATTGACAGCAGTTCTACAAAGCACTGTATATGGTTTCAAGTAAGTCCTCAGGGGATTTCACCGACCTTGTGTTACGGTTGTGTATAGGTGTCCTGCCCAAAGCCTCAGGCAGTCATAGGGCAGCTTCTGGAATTTGTAATTGATTATTGTGGAAATGGATGTTTCACCTGCCCCGGGCAGGTGATTTGCATTTCAATGTAAGGAAGGAAGAGAAGTTAGCTGCTTGAGGTGCTGCTATATTTCCTGCTCTTGTTCTTGCCTGCTACCTTGAAAGGTTTTTTTCTGCCATGTGTCTCTCTGCCTTGGAATCAGCTGAATATGGATTGTAACCTCTAGTAACTGGGAGCTAAATAAACCTTTCCTTCCCTCATTTCAAGTATCAGATATCTGTCCTAGCAATGAGAGAAGAGTAGCTGAGACACCTTAAAAGATATGAAAGTTACATGTTTTGTTATATAGGTCTTACTTTAATCATCCAGCAGAAAAGTTTTACCATGAGGCATAAAAAATAAAGCTAGATTAGTATGCTGAGCTTTAAAAGGCTTAAAGTAACAGCTTCCGACATTGCCAGTTCTGCTGATAACCCTCTAAGATTATGAAATATTGAACTGTGTATACAACTTCTTTCTCTTAGTTCAAAGAGAAATTTTTGCACCAATAATGATTAGAAAAATTATCATGTTTGGAGGACAACTAGCTTGGGATCCCCCTACTGTTCCTCTCTTGGACAGGAGTTTTCTCTCCTCCAATAAATCTATTCTGCTAAAAAAAAATTAGCGTGTCTGCATCCTCTGCTCTGAATAACTACTATGAGGACAACTATATACATTGTATCAATTATTGGAAATGTGCTAATAACGTGTTTTGAAACTGCCCCATTGTTATTTCTCATTAAGAGTAATAAAAAAAGAATTTCATGAAGCCAAAGCCAACCGTACATGGAATACTAAAAAATATTTTAGAGAGGGACCAAAATGACCCAAACTCCATGAATGTGAACAGGAAGAACCCACCAAATAGGGCAACCAACTAAACACAGGAGAAAAAGGGGTACATGATGCTAACTAAAAACCATGTCAATCATAAGTCAATATATTTCAATTATAACCATCATTTTAAATGGACTTAATTCTGCAATTAAAAGAAATAGGCAGAATGGATTAGGAAGCAAAAATCCAACAATATACTGTATACAAGAAACACATTTAGCTCATAAAGAAATTCTTAGATTGGAAGTCAAAGGATGGAAAATATTGCTGCATGCCCCACCACCTCAGAAAAAAAGCAGTGGTAGCAATCCTGTTGGCAGATAGTCTGAATTTCAAAGATTGATCAAATGAAATAAAGATGGCCACTACATACTAGTTAGGGGAAAAATTTAAGAAGAAGAGATGACACTCATAAATATGTACACACCCGAAACGAGAGCACCTAGCTATATAAGACAAATCTTTATCAATTTGAAAAATCTAATATCCAATATCACAATCTTAACAGGAGACCTTAGCACCACTTTATCCCAAAAAGATACATTAATCAGACAAAAAATTAGCAAAGAAGTAGCAAACCTGAACCAGAACTTTGAACAACTGGACTTTGTGGACATGTACAGAGTGTTCCACCAAAATACTTCTGAAAGCATTTTTTTTCAACTGAACATGGGACCATTTGTAAAATAGAACACATAATAGTCCATAGGTCATGCTTAAGTATTTGCATGAAAACAGAAATTGTCCCATGCATATTATCTAACCACAGTGCAATGAAACTAGAAATACATGACCAAAGAATCCAGAAGAACCCCAGAAATGCATGGAAATTAAACAATACTCTTCTCAACCACCAGTGGGTTATAGGTGAAATTAAACAAGAAATTAAACAGTATTTACAATTTAATGAAAATTCAAACACAGCCCATCAGAATTTATGGGATGCAATGAAAGCAGTTCTTAGACGGAAATTTATACCTCTTAACTCACACATTAAGAAAACAGAACGGGAGCAAATGAATATGCTAATGCTGCACCAAATCATCTAAAAAAATGAAGAGCAAACCAAACCAAAAGCCCAAAGAGGGGAAGAAATAATAAAGATTATAGCAGAAATTAATTCAATTGAGACAAGGAAAACCATACAAATATTTATTGAATAGAAAAGCTGTTTCTTTTTTCTTTTCTTTTTTTGTCTCTTTGAGACAGGGTCTCGCTATGCATTTGAGGCTGGTCCTGAGCTCACTTTTGTAGCCCAGGCTAGTCTCGAACTTGCACCAATCCTCCTGCCTCAGCCTCCTGAGTGCTGGAATTACAGGTGTGACCCACCACACCCGTATAAAAAGCTGGTTCTTGAAAAGATTAAATGAAGTTGATAAGCCCTTCACTAACTTCATCAAAAAGAGGACAGAAAGAACTCAAATCCAAGCAATAAGGAATGAAAAGGGAAGAATTACCACAGATCCTGTGGAGATTCATGAGATCATTTGTAGCTACACTGAGAATTGATACTCTCACAGAATTAATGACACAGATGAAATGGACAGATTCCTAGAAAGGTATAATTTACCAAAACCGAATCATGAAGATATAAAACTCTCAATAACCCAATAATAGCCAACGAAATACAAAATGTTAAAAAAAAAAAAACCTACCCACAAAGAAAAGTCCAGGTCCTGATGGACTCACTACTGAATGCTGCAAAGAATTTACAGAAGACATAATCCCAATACTCCTGAAACTCTTCAATGAAATTGGAAAGGAAGCAATTGTCCCAAAAACATTCCCTGAAGACAGTATTATATTGATACCAAAACCAGAGGATGATACAACCAAAGTAGAGAACTATAGGCCAATCTTTCTCATGGACATAGTTGCAAAAATCCTCAATAAAATTCTCATAAACAGCATACTATAAATCATTAAGAAGATTATACATCACGACCAGGTAGGATTCATCCCAGAAATGCAAGGATGGTTCAACATGCACAAATATACAAAACTAATACACTATATCAGTAGAGCTAAATCCAAAAACCACCTAGTCATCTTAGTTGATGCAGAAAAGGCTTTTGGCAAACTCCAACACTCATTCATGTTCAAGATAGTACAAGAAATTAGAGTAGATGTCCTCTACCTCAATTTGATTATAGCCATCTATAACAATCCAATGGCTAACATAAATGAGGAAAAACTGAACTCTTTTACTCTCAGATCTGGTACAAGATAAGGAAGTCCTCTATAAACATTCCTATTCAATACAGTTCTGGAATCATTGGCTACAACAATTAGAAAAGAGAGAAATAAAAAAAATTAAGAATAGCGAAAGAAGAAGTTAAGCTATCATTATTTGCACATGATATGATACTCTCCTAGGAAGACCCAAAATCTTCAACCAAGAAGGTACTAGAATCAATATGCAAATTCAGTAGCATAGCAGAATACAAAGTCAACACAGAAAAATCAAAAGCATTCCTCTACACAGATAACAAACGTACTGAGAGAAAAATTAGAAAAAAAAAACAATACCTTTTATAATAGCACTGTGGAAAATGACATACATAGTAATTAACCTAACTAAAGATGTAAAAGATCTATTCAATGAAAACTACAGTACTCTC
Organism: Myocastor coypus; assembly: GCA_004027025.1. NCBI lineage: Eukaryota > Metazoa > Chordata > Mammalia > Rodentia > Myocastoridae > Myocastor > Myocastor coypus. The sequence continues at coordinate 72,612 of PVJA010002018.1, read as the reverse complement.
AAAAAAAGAAATTGTAGAGGATTTCACAAAATGGAAAGATAGTCCCTGCTCCTGGATAAGAAGGACCAACATTGTGAAGATGGCCATACTCCCTAAATGGTTATACAGATTTAATGCAATCCAAATTAAAATACCATCAACATACCTCACAGACCTAGACAAATCATCCCTGAAATTTATTTGGAGCTAGAAAAGATTGAGAATAGCAAAGACAATCCTGGGCTACAATGGTAAGGCAAGTGGCATTAAAGTTCCTGACTTAAAATTATACTACAAAGCTGCAGTGATAAAAACAGCATAGTATTGGAAAAACATGGACCAGAGGATCAATGGAATAGATTAGAAAATACAGAAGCAGCTAGAAACACACACAGCCACCTTCTCTTTGACAAAGAGATCAAACATGTTTACTGGAAGAAAGATAGCCTCTTTAACAAATGGTGCTGGAAAAACCTAGCTCTCTACAGGCTGAAAATTTAAACTTGATCCAAGTCTATCTCCAAGCACTAAACTAAAGTAAAAATGCATTGAAGATCTAAATATTAAAACACAAACACTAGGGGGCCAGGGAGATAGCTCCGTGGCACAAGTGCCTGCCTGGCAAGTGCAAGGTCGTGAGTTTGAACCCTGGTCCCACCAAAAAAAAACACAAAAAAACAAAAACAAACAAACAAACAAACAAACACTAATTGTCCTAGAAGAGAAAGTGGGAGGAAATCTTGAAGACATCAGTATAGGCAAACAGTTCATGGACAAAAGTCAAAAGTGCACATTTAACACTTGAAAAAAATTAACAACTGGAACCTCCTCTGCCTTGGAAGTTTTTTTCACATCAAAAGAAATTATCAACAGAATAAAAAGACAACCTACAAATTTCAAAAAAAAAGAAAACAAAAAAACCCCAAAACCCTTAACTAATAAGTATTCAGACAAAAGTCTTCTATTTAGAATTTATAAAGAACTAAAAAACATTAGGTCCCAAACTTCAAAGACACAATCCGGAAATTACTGAAAGCTTATAAACACATGAGGAAATGCTCCACATCGCTAGCCATTCATGAAATGCAAATCAAAGCAACACTTAGATACCATCTCACCCAAGAAAGAATGGCTATCATAAAGAAATCAATGAACAACAAATATTGGAGAGGCTGTGGGGCAAAAGGAACACTTCTCCACTGCTGGTGGGAATGCAGACTGGTGCAACCATTATGGAAAGCAGTGTGGAAACTCCTTAAAAAACTAGGACTGGAAATCTCATTAATCCAGCTATCCTCCAATTGGGAATTTTCCCGGAAGCACTGAAAACATCATACCATAGTGATGTTTGTGTTCCTATGTTCACAGCAGCACTATTTGTGATGGCCAAATCTTGTAAACAACCAAAATGCCCAACATCTGAAAAATGGTTGAAAAAGATGTGTTTTTATATAGTGGAATGTTACTCAGCTGTAAAGAATGATAAATTCGAAGCTTTCATATGTAAGTGGATATATCTTGAACATATACTCATCAGAGAAATAAGCCAGAACTAATGTGTAAACATTTTATAGAGTCCCTAGTGTAAGAACTCAAAAGAATAAATAAAAATGGAAAGGCATAATAACACAGCTAAATGGAAATTTTTAAAAAAGAAACTTAAAGATTAAACAGTGAAGAGGCAGCAAGCAGAGAAGTTCTGAGAAGCCAGCAAGATTGTTCAGCATTCCAAAGCACCTTCTTAGGAAAGCTTACACAACTGATGGACCACAGTTCAATTCCCAGCACCACATGCTATGTGGCAGCCCTACCTCTGGAGCAGGCTAGGCAGGCCAAAAAAAAAAAAAAAAAAAAAAAAAAAAAAAAAAAAAAAAAAAAAAAAAAAAAAAAAAAAAAAAAAAAAAAAAAAAAAAAAAAAAAAAAAAAAAAAAAAAAAAAAAAAAAAAATTAGGAAACATGGCAGGGGCAAAACCATCCACTTATATACACAGGATGACTTACACAATGGTCCTAAGAATCTCCAACTGGGTTTTGACACTGAGGATAGCAATGTGTAATACTAAAACCATGCTTGGAATGCCTGTCATTCTGGTCTTTCAGATGTATGCTGCTTCTAATGTCACTTTGGTTATTCCAATACTCTCAGGTAAATTCAAAAAAAAAAAAATAAAAAAAAATAAAAATAAAGGATAATAAAATAGAATAAGAGACAAGGAAAAATGCCATAGGGTTGACCTGCTAAAATTTTGTATACGGTTAGATTTCTAAGTTGCTGTGTAAAAATGTGCAACTGTTTTTTTTTTATCACATTCTACAAGGATTTATTCGAATATCAATGACTGATGGAAAATATCAGTTCCACATTAAGTCTAAGGAATTTGATATCAGAAAGACTATGATGTTAAGCTCAAGTACCCATGTACTATTACTATAGAGTAATAGTATCATCACTAAGCTTCTCTTCTGCAGGGCTAACAACTTAAGTTTGCAGACCAAAAATTAGAGAAAAAGAAGGGTTACAAACATAGCCAGTATTTGGAACTTAGTCCTTCAAAGTGAGGACTGAGGACATAAGAGAATCTATACTGTGACAACCTATAACTCAGTGGTGTCCCAGATTTTCTGTTCAAGGAGATTGTAGGGCCACAGAGGAAAGGGCTCGATGATGTATAGTATGCCTAAGGAGAGTCACCTAGAAAGAAAACATTCTCTCAGTGTTTCACAGAGAGCAAACTGGTCAAGCAATGGCGGTGACTCATTCAGACAGCTGACACTGACAAAGTGAACAGTTTCCAAGAATGCCTGTTCTGCTGATAACCCACTACTATTATGTAATATTGGATTATGCATACAACTATTTTATCTTAGCTCAACGAGAAGAAATATTTGTACCCATAATGTTTAGAAAAGTTATCATGTCTACATCTTATACTCTGAACAACTACTATGAAGACAATGATATGCATTGTATTAATTATTGTGTATCTCTTACTAATATGTTTTGAAACTGTCTCATTGTTATTTCTTTTTAAAGTAATAAAATTATTTTAAAATAAAAGATAAAAACTGAAAATAATTTTTAAAATAGAATAAAAGAAAAGAATTTTAAAAATTGTTACCCATAATTATACAGATGATTAAAAAGTAGATTGGTACTTGTACTAACAATAATTTTATTTCCAAAACTACACTCTTCTTTTGATGTCACCCTCACTCTGCTTTAAACTTTTAAATTAACTACATGACTATAGCTATACGTATTAAAAAGTCCATGGAATTTCCTCTACAGTGTTTTTGAGGAAGATGCATTTCTTGTATATATGTATATAAGTGCTTTACATATGCTGCGATTATTAATCCATTGTCATTCCCAGGGAAAATACTAAACTTTGGTCATTTACATGATCGTATCAATGCTTTCCGTGTAGTTATTTCCACTGTTTTTTTCAACATCACCACTTCCCAATTGGTAATTCAGCCACTGCTTCTTGTTGTGTGACACTCCCCCTCTTCAAAAACCACATCTGATAAATATGGCCATGAGCTGGCCACTATTTTTGTAATTTTTTGTCTCCCTCTTTAAAGGCATCCATATTAAATTTCATGTCCTGGATATCTTCACCAGTAATCCTAGGTAATTATTTCTACTCGTTGCCTTTTCAAATCTCATGTTCATGCTCCACTCTCCATACTTCATATCAACTTATTTACAGAAGCATTCAATCAGAAATTAATTTTTATCTACTTTCATTACTATACACTTATTCAATTGCACATGTTTCCTCCATCATATTATCAAGGATGAATTATCGATGAACCCAGAACATGGCAAGCCTGCCGCTAGATCATCACATTTTGCATCTTAAAGACATTAAACTAGAAATCTTATTTCAGGTATTGCCATTTTATCCTTTCCATTGATGAATTTTCCAGAAACATACATATAAGCTATTATTTGTCTTATATTTTAAAAAATACAAACACATCTCATTTACCCAATTTTTCCACTACTTATTGGTTATTGTTACCATTCTTTTAGAACACTTTTTTTTTTTTTTTTTTACTAGAGAAGTATATATTCATCACCTCTTATAATTTGCATCTGGACAGTGTCCCCAAAGGCCTCCAGGTTAAAAGCTTGGTCCCTAGGGTGGGAATTGCTAGAAAGTGCTGGAACCTTTAAGAGGTCCAGCCTACTGGGGAATCTTGAAGTCTTTCAGTCTTTGCCCCTGAAGAGCAGAGCTGAACTCCGGCCCATATTCATTCTCTCTGGCTCACAGATGCTAATGGGTGCTTTGGCTACACTGCCTGCTTCTACCAAGTTGCCAGGCCTCAGCAGAACCCCAACTGGCAAGGCAAATCCTTTATGACTGACCTCTTCAATAACTGAGCCGAAGTGAACTTTTCTTTTTATCATTTCATTATCTCAGGTTTTCTGTTTTACTTTATTTTATTTTATCTTTGCAGGACCAGGATTCAAACTCATGACCTTGCACTTCCCAGGCAGGCACTTGTGCCACAGAGTGGACTCCCTGGCACCTATCTCAGGTATTTTATTAGGGAGATCAAAGGATGCTTACAACACTGATTACAATTTCTCTTATTCTATCCTGCCTCGAACCTACTCCTGTCCTGTTTTGTTCCTCCTGAGCTCAGCAGCTTGGACAACATAAATCTAGGTCACCAGGGAGTAGAACACCACTAAATCCAACGTTCACGTTTTGCCACAACACACTCAATTCATCAGCAGTGTTGAATGGAATAAATTGCTATAAATTATGCATTCCTTTTCCTTCTGTACCTTTACAGTGAAGTACCCAGCAGGCTTTCCCTCTGAACAAAGCATTCACCTCTAAACTCAGCAGTCCTCTAAGCTAAAATCCAACCACCTCACCAAGGCTCTACCTATCGGCCCATGAGACATTGGTGGAGCATCTAAATATACACCATCACCTCATCTATTTACTCCTAAGAGCACTTATATTTAATTTTTATGACCAGCATCCTATTGAAACTGGCCTTCCTTTGATCACTCAATCAATGATCTCTAGGCTAAAATATATAATACACTACTTAGACTTTTAATTATTAAAACTACCATATAATTTAGCAGTGTTTCTCAGAATGCATACAACTTTTGTCTGAAAGAGTCACTTCCTCCAGCTTTTGTGAAGCCATGTATTTCTAGTTTTCTTCCTGCCTCCTGAGTTCTCCACTTTGGGAGTTTGACATGTCGTACGTGCTTCTCCTGAAGAATTTAATATCAGATGATTCATGCCCTTTTCATCTTATCTGCATTGCCTCTAGGGGATGATCAAGCCCACTTTAAAGTAAGTCAGATAGTAAATAGTCTTAGCTCCAATTTATACTTTAAACTAGCTTTACCGATATAAACAAATATCTCATTGTTTATTCAAATCACTGATTAGATACCTCATAAGAACCCTAAACTCACCATGTCCCACATTGAACTGATCCTTTCCTCCCCTCAAATATTTCCCCTGCAGTGTTATCTATTTGATTTGATGGAACCACACTGAAGTGCTTGAACCAGGGTCCTAGGTATCATTCTCATGGGCTTTCTCTTTCCTTCCAAGAAATTTCCATTTTCTGTAAATTGTAAAACATATTTTATACACTGTTTTCCTTTTTATGTATTTAGTGAAGGGTCTACAGGGCCTCACTACTAGAGCCCGACTCGTAGTGATCCTCCTGCTTTCAGCTTCCCAAGCACCGGGATGAGAGGCACGAGCCACCAGACCCAATCTCAATCCCAGTCTCAGTGAACCCTGTGGGTAGGGCCACACGGTATGCTGGGAGTTTTTTCTCAGTTTTACTGTCACGTTTGCAGGGCAAATGCCCATCATTTTGTTCTGTGCACTTAGACAAGCATTCTGATTGATCAGGCTGGCTGCCTCGGCGCATCTCTTCATGAATTCTTTCTTCAGAAGCAATCGTGTAAATCCCTAAAAAGGCACGGATGCTGCTTCTTCAATTTCTCAGAGAAACTTCTTGTTTAGTCTCCCACCACCTCTCTGGTATCATTCTAAAACACGTGTTTTATTTACTGTGGAAAAAAATTAATCAACTTTTTTTCAGTTCTACTTATGGAATACAACTGTGACTCATGACTCGTTTTGCTCTTCTTCACTTTAACACTCCAAAAAGTTTTTCGTATGAGTTGAAGATTTGTGGCACCCTTGCATCAAGCGGGAGCCCACAGCACAGCCTGTGGTCACTACTTCCACATTTTACTATTATATCTGTTATGGCGATCTATTGTTCCCACTCTTCTGGTTTCTTGTCAGCACCACACACCATAGCCACAAGGAAATTTAATCCATACACGGTTTTTGCTTCCTGATCGCTCCACCAGTTGGCCAGTGTTTAGTTTCTTTCCCTTGGCTAAGTTCTTATTATTCCATGAGACCCAACAGTCTTGACACTAGACCTGACACTACAATGACCTGTAAGTGCTCGAGTAAAAGGAGGAGTCCCAGCTCTCACACTTGGGTCTAAACTACTCATAATCAAGCTGAGCAGGAGGGCATGTGGAAAATTGAGAGAGGTCAAACTATGAGGCTTCTTGAGGAAAATGATCAATTATGTTCTGGTTGCTAATATAGAAAAAAATTGGTAATCCACCAAGATCAAATCAGCCACGACACCCCTTTTTGTGAAAGCCCAACCTAGAGAAAGAACCTGAGCTGATCAATTTTATGAAGGCTTAGAGAGGTGATAAAACTACAGAAGAAAAACTGCAGCTAGATACCATGGGTTCTGAGGTTTAAAGACTGAAATCATTTCCGTGGCATAAAAATGCAAACAGAAGCAACAACTGCCGCTGTAGGAGCTTCAGCAGGTGGCCCAGAAGCAGCTGCAGAGCAAGAGAAACAGAACCTGGAGAGGTAGCTGTGTGGCAGAATCCCGGGAGATGTGATGTCCAAAGCGTTGCTTCTTACAGACGATAAGGGGAGTGGTTTCCTGAGATGGACATTGCTGCTGGAGACCACTCTGGTAATACCGTTCATCTGCCAACAAAGACTCAAACCTACTGTGGATTATCACAGCATCCACAGGGCCTGCCGAGATCGGCTCTGATGCTGAAGACATTGGTAGACTGCTGCCAGGAAGCTGCATCTGCTGTGGAGAAATCTATGAAAGGAAGAGCCCATTGGAGAGCAATGTGGCGAACTTCATTGCTGCCTTTACGAAACGGCCATAGCCATCTTAGTGTTCAGGAACTGCTCCCCGAGCCAGCCAGCAGATATTCATCGGGAGCCAAGACCTTCCGTCGGAAAAAATAAATAAATAAATAAATAAATAAATAAATAGCATTTCCCTGAGGTTGAAATGAGATTTAGCATTTTAACAATGAAGTATTCCAAAAGACATATTGCTTTAAGGATAATACTAATGCTGACTGAATAGACTGCAGCAATGATATCACTTAAGGTTATCCAAGAGGCTCTTAACCACGTTATTACCATTCTTGGATTTCTAAAATAAGAGAAAAATGAGACAATCTTAGCTGTTTTTACTTTTCTATGCTCTTTGACACTTACAGCTTGATCTTTTTTATTTTATTTTTATTACTTTTAATAAGAAATAACAGCCGGGTGTGGTGGCTCATGCCTGTAATCCCAGCACTCGGGAGGCTGAGGCAGGAGGATCGGTGTGAGTTCGAGACCAGCCTGGGCTACAAAACTGAGCTCAAGGCCAGCCTGAACTGCATAGTGAGACCCTGTCTCAAAAAGGCAAAAAAGAAGAAATAACAACGTGACAGCTTCAAAACATGTTAGTAGTACATTCCCAATAATTGATACAATGCATATTGTTGTCCTTGTAGTAGTTATTTAGAGCACAGGATGCAGGCATGATAATTTTTCTAATCATTGTTGATAGAAAATTTTGTTCTTACTGAACAAAGAGAAAATAGTTGTATACATAGTCCAACATTTCAAAATCATAGTGGGGGTTATTGGTAGAACTGGCAATGTCGGAAACTGTTGATTTAAGCCTTTTACAGCTCAACATACTATAATCTAGCTTTACTTTCTATGCCTAAACTTTATGTTAAACTTTTTTGGGGGGGTTGGTGGCAAGTTAAAGCAAGACTTGTATAACAAGACATGTAACTTTTATATCTCCCAAGGTCAGTCAAAGCCCCTCAGGATTTACTTTGAAGTCATGTACAGTGCTTTGTAGATCAGTTGTCAGTGTCAGTCATCTGGATGAGTCACGGCCATTGCTTGACCAATTTGCTCTCTGAAAATCTAAGAGAATGTTTTCTCTCTAGGTGACTCTCCTTGGGCACACTATACATCATCAGTCTTTTTCTTCTGTGGCACCAAAATTTCCTTGAACAGAAAATTTGGGACACCAATGAGTTATAGAATATTACAGCACAGGTTCTCTTATGTCCTGAGTCCTCAGTGACCTTGTTAATGTGTGTCCAAGAATCAAATGAGCTTTGAATTCCTGGAAAATTATTGACATAGAGAGAAAAAGACAAATGTCAATGAGGAGAGGGATATTGATTCTCTGGGATGGAGTTACAAAATTAAGGTCTCATAATTAAAACATGATAAAAATTCTGGAAGTATGCATAGTAACAGAAAAGTTAACTTGTGATGTTAACTCTGTATTATGGTTTATGTCTCGTTATCCCCCCAAAGCCTCATGTAGTCATTGGGCGGGGACTTCTATAGATTGAGACTTGACTCATGAGTCACTGGGATTATGTGTTTTAGTACTGATGGGATTATCGATCTGAGTAGAGCTGGGACTATGGGTGTGGTCTAGGGTAGATATCCTGAGGCAGAGAGCCTGATAGGAATATAAAGAGCGATGCAGAGACAGACTAGAGCTGTTGCTGTGCTGCTGTGTTTGGTTGGCTGCCTCTGTCACCATTTTGCTGCTGTTTAGCTGAAATGAACTGGATGCTCTCTGCCCTGCTCCACTCAGCCTTGAGCCAGCCGAATATGGGCTGAAACCTCCAGTAACTGTGAGCTAATAAACCTTTCCTTCCTTCATTTTGAGTGTTGGGTATTTGTCTCAGCAACAAGAGAAAAGTAACTAAGACACTCTGTTGTCAAATTTTTATATTTTTATTCTCCCCATCAAGGATCCTAAAGTGTGGTACCTCTGAATATAATGTCTGAAATTCTAATCAAGTAGACACAAATTTCTCAGTATAAAAGTTCAAGTGGTAGGCTCAACTACGTGCCTACATCTGTCATGGACTTTGTGCTTCATAACGGTGAACACCATTATAAATCATGTCACTAGACATTATTTTTTCAATGACAAATATATTTAAAAATATAAATAAATGTGAATAGGAATAATAATCTACTTTGTAAAGAATAATATAAAATATTTGAACACTTATTAAAACATCACTTGGTTAACTGTATGGTTTTGGTATTGGATTCTCCATAAGTGCTATTAAGATTTCTAGGCAAAATTTTGTACCAGTAATTGATGTTGGAGATGAACATTTAGCATGTTATTTGTCCTAATTATAAAAATGGTGACACTGGAAAATAGTAATCAGTATGACATGAATCTAATCACTTCTGTAACAACTTCAGGAATATTTTATTCAAAGCAATTATGAAATTGTGCTTTGACAGGTTTCAAATTCCATCCATCTGCCTACATATGGTTTTTCTGGATGGATATATGAATATTAATAGCAACTTTATAAACAGGTGCTACAATTCTTTCTTTGTGAAAAAAAAATTATCACATGTGCAAAACCCTTTTCAGTAATGACCTAATTTTGTCACTGTTTACTATCTGAAAGCTCAAGGCTCAATGACATCATTTATCCTACGGGTGGCATCTGCTGCCAATGCCATTGCAATATGTATAAGTGTGTATATATGTATATCAGCAAGCACTTTTGCACAAACAGCAACTGCAGTCGAGGGTGGGGAATTCAGAATCCCAGAAATGGTAATTATCTTTCTATTTATGACACAGATGTGCATATAGTAAAAACATATTTGTATTTATGCACATGCTACCCATTGGTTTAATTATCTCCTCTAATGAATTGTTGATCATGAACAAGCTTAGGCTATTCTCCTTTACCTGTTAACTGCCCTGAATCACAGATGTGACTAGATTTATAAATGTTACCCATTCTCTTCTAGATAATATAGTAAAGATCCTCAAATTGTTTGAGGAAATAATTTGAGTATTCTGACCTGCATTCTTGATTTCCTATTTTAGGTTTTAAACTTCATAACAAAATATTTTCAAGTACTCATCTTAATATCATTGCAAACTTTACTTTAGCAAATATATTCTTTGGAACTATAGTCTAGTGAATTGCATACAGTTCCCAGATAAAATGTATTATTTAGGCCAGGTATGGGCTAGAGTCTTAAAACTAACTGTCTTGTCACCAACCTATGGGACAATTTTGTAGCTACAAATAGAGTAAAATGGTTACATGAAAACCAGAAAGTGAACAAAAATTGTAATTCATTTATACTTTCAGCAGAAAGCAGGAGAGTCTTCTCGTGCCTGTGCTTTGTTACATTTTGTTTCTAGCGGTTCCTATAAAGTCTCATGTGCTCATAAATGTGCTTATGGGGATGACAGACTCACAGGTGGGTGTGAGACACCAAGCAGCAGATTAGACTATTGACTACATAACAGCTAGATGCCATATTGGGTGGGGAGCCCTGGTAAGAAAAGATCCCTGGTGTATGGGCTGCAAGGGTTCTGCCCCACTCTCTTCCCTTGCTCTCTCTCTGCTTCCAGTCTGCAATGCCCTGGGCCTTTCAGCCCTGCCATGTCCCTCTGCGTGGTCTACTGCCTTGGTGCCAAGTGACAATGGATCAAGACCTCTGCAGACCTGAGACCAAGTAGACCATCCCTCCATAGAGCTGTGGGTTCCAGGCATTCTAGCTCATTTATAAGAAAAGAACTGCTAGGGTAAGAGGTCTGAAAGATAGCTCTGCTAGTTTGCTCCAATTAGAACCATGCTCTGGATCAAGTCTCAAACTCGAGATCAGTACTAAATCACATAATCCCAGTGACTCATGAGTCAAGTCTCAATCTATAGAAGTCCCCACACAATGACTGCATGAGGCTTTGTGGGGACAACTAGACACAAACCATAACAAGGAGCTAGCACCACAAAACCATGAGAAACCTGACTCAAACACTGAGTGATACTCTGAATATCTACAGACATAAGCAGCAATAATGGAAATGCTCAACACAAAACACTTATTTTTTCTACAATTCAATACGTTAAAATATATAGAATACTTATAATTAAAATATCAAAATACAATACTTTAGATCCCTACCCTTAAAGAGCTTATAACCTATTCTTTTCAAAAAAAAAAAAAAAAAAAAAAAAAAAAAAAAAAAAAAAAAAAAAAAAAAAAAAAAAAAAAAAAAAAAAAAAAAAAAAACTAAAAAGTTTATGGTAGGAAAATAAATTCCTTTTCTTTCTAAGTTTTATTTTTTAATTTAGGTATTTGGTACAGGGTACCACTATGTAGCATGGCATGTAGTACCAGTGCTTGAACTCAGGTCTGATTTGCCAGGTAGGTGCTTAGACCACTGAGCTATCTCCCCAGCCCAGTAAATTCTTAAAGAAATGGCATAGCTAATAGTTTTTAGCTTTGAGTGTGTGTATGTACACAAATGATAGAAAATAGAAACTTAAGAAATCTTGATAAATCACCAAATTTTTTGATGTAACATATGATTTAGATAGCACTTGGAAAGATACTACGTAACATATTACCAATTAATGTGTATCTAGTCTTTGGTAGAAAGCACGTTTGCCAAAGTGATTAAGTTAATGTAGAAAAGCACTAAAGATTGTTTAAGATTTGTGTTTGCAAATAATTTTAAAAATCTAGTATTTCAGTAATACCTTCGTAATATTCGGAATAAATTTCACAATCATCGCTGGAACTTAAGAATTCTGGAAGAACAGAGGCAAGGCAGTAAAGCTGTGGGCGCCACAACTTTGGGTCGGTGTGGTGATTGTATCAGTTTCAGATTCTTCGAGGACAATAGTGGCCTGATTGGACACCCCTGACTTTATTGGGAAGTGGATGGGATCTGATGGGCCGTGCCGTGTACCGGTTGTTTGTGCTGATTGAGGGACGGCGGGCTTCCCGCGGAGGAAGGGCTTCCTCCCACGACTGCTGCAATTGCCCTGAACACCAGTGGGATGAGGCCCTCGCGCTTCTCCCACCTGCTCCAAATGAGGAGGGGTTTTCAAGTCCCTCGCTCCTAGAATTCTGCGTGATTTCTTTTTCAATAAACCGAAATTTATTTCCACAAGTATATAAAATTCCAAATTAAATAATTGAGTAGGAAGCACTGTCGGATTCCAGGTAGCTGTCACCGTCTTTCTTGGTTCGTTGTGAGTGTGCAACAGCGCTAAACCGCGGAGGGGCGCGCAGGCTCTGTGACACCAACTGTGCACCTCTGTCAGATCTTTCTTCTTTTACATGAAGTGATGATGTAAATGGAAAAAAAATGTCAGCAACACAAATTATTAGTGTTTCGTGCTAGGATTAAAACAAATGGTTTGAAGCCTTGCCAGATGGAAACCATATCTTCTTTGGGACCAATCTGTGACACTTTTACCCCGTGTTCTGAGACAGCTCAATTTTTTTTTTTTTCCGGTGCCAGGGATTGAACTCAGGACCTTGCACTCACCAGGCAAGTGCTCACTCTACTGAGCCATCTCCCTCAGGCCAGGGAGAGCTCTTTCTAAGGGTAAACTAAATGTACTCTTTCTGGAATGAATTTACCATAACATGGAGTATAATCTCCCTGCAAATAAATAAACGCATAGATTTTTGTGCTTTTCTTTTCCCCCTGACCTTGAGATCGTCGGTCTGCAGCTCCTAGACGCTTGAAGGTTATCTCTGAAAACAAACGGCAAGAAGCTAATGGTGGAAGCAGCTTTCTGAGTCACATTTTTCACCGTGTGTCAGAGCTCGTGGCTCTGTTAGGCTTCATACAATGACAAGGCTATTTTAGAGCCATAAACCCCAGGATCAGTCGTGGTGTGAAGAACCCAGTGGACTAGAGCGAAAACGGAGAGGCAATGAGCCGTAGTCACCAGAGCCCCGCACATCCTCAGAGTGCCCGAGGGCCTGAACTGGGTTCTCCTTAGCCACCCAAGCACTGGAGAGTGGGTGCGTCCCATGTCTCAGCAGGGGACAAATCGAGGGAGGCACGAGGAGTGGTGTGCGAGGATCCTGGTGGGTAGGTGTTTGGCTACCATTCATTTCTTATGTGCAGGACACAGAACGCAGGTGACATGACAGTGATTTTCTACACTCGCATGTCCTTTCTAACCTGGTGCAGTGCTTTGCCTTCAAATCCCTGGGAGTGCTCTGTCCTTTGGAGGGTGCTATGAAAACACAGAACTGAACCATTAGATTTTATTGGCTTAGCCTTTTCCTGTACTGCCTATAAAAACAGACACGGCTTTAAGATCTCTCCCTGGTGCCCACTTTCTTTGGGGTAGAGCTGGCCTCCAGGAGTTTACTGCTTGTCTGTCGGTCAGGACTAATTAATTTTGACTTTGTTGATAGGACATCTCTAATCTGAAAGTTCATCTTAAATAAATTGAAGAAGCACAGTGTGCCCACCAGGCACGGGACAGTGACGGTAACTTCACGTGTTGATATTTCTTTTCTCTGTGTGTACTTTATGGCTCCTACTCACAAGAACATTCTGTAGATGTGAAAATCTCAATTTGTCATTCTTGGATAATGAATCGCTTTTTATGGCTGGACATTTTTTTATAATGAGGCTGTCTATGCTTGTGTGCTAGCTCCTTCTCTTGTAAAAGTGCAAGTCAAATTAAAGTCGTCATGAAATATAGGAAACATTTTTCACTAATTAGTATATCATTTTATAATGAAAACACTGGCACTAAACAGAATATAAATAATGAGTCTGTGCTCATTTTAATTGTAGCATTAATCTGTGGCAGTTTAGGGATGTTTAGAATAAATAATCACTAGTTTTCTATTTATTGAGAGGGTATATTGAGTTATGTTTCATTTTCCCCTAACATCATGATTCATTTTCAAGACAGATATTTAGAATATACTTTGTTATCATTTTATTAGAATTACCATAATGAATTCATATCAGTTTTATAGAGAAATTATTTGCATTATTCAAGAACTTCAGAACAAAACATTTTGAGCTGGCTATGATATGACATATCTGTCCAACCAGCACTCAGGAGACTGAGGCGGGAAGATCTTTTAGTGAAAGGCCAGACTGAACTGTCTCGTGGAGATCTTCCTAATGAGATGCTTTCTTCAAAAGATAGAGATAAATAATAAATGATTTCAATATTAACCTAGTCTTGTTCGAACATAAATAACAATGAAGACATATTGTTTATACAGTGCCTTGCTTCAAAATGCCAACTGTGTCAATATGACTAGATACAATTTTAATTTATTATTATTATTTTTTTAATGTATTTGGTTGTTGTAGGGTCTCACCACACAGCTCGGACTTGTAGTAATCCTCCTGTTTTCAGCCTCTCCAGTGCAAGAATTACAGTCATGCACCACTATGCCCAGACTCTGGCTGGCTCAGCCTGCCCTGGAGACTATCCAGGGAAATGAGGGGGCATCGAACCACAGTCCCTGTGCTTGCCTAAGCTGGCTTATGCGGGCACTTTAGCCTGCTGAGCTATCTCGCCAACCCCACCAAATTTAAGTGGTGGTCAAGAAAAGAGTAAACAATAAAAATTGTTTGAAGATCATATTTATTTATTTATTTTTATTTTCTTCAAAAATACAATCGTAGTACATTCTTAATGATTGATACAATGCATATTGTTTTCCTTGTACTTACACAGAGCACAGGATGTAGACATGATAATTTTTCCAATCAATGTAGGTAGAAAAAATTTCTTCTCATTGAACTAAGAGAAATTAGTTGTATTCATAGTCTAGTCTTCCATAATTACAATGGATTGTTGGCAAAACTGGCAATGTCAGAAGCAGTTGATTTAAGGCTTTTACAGCTCAGCATGTTAATCTAGTTTTACTTCTTATTTCTCATGGTTAAACTTTTCTGCTGGGTGGTTAAGGGCAAGGTAAAGCAAGAACTGTATAACAAAAAATGTAACTTTTGTATCTTCCAAGGTCAGTCAAATCTCCTAAGGTTTACTTTGAAACCTTGTACAATGCTTTATAGAACTATTGTCAGTGTCAGGTATCTGGATGAGTTATGGTAATTACTTAACCAGTTTGCTCTCTGTGCAAACCTGAATGTTTTCTCACTAGGTGACTCTCCTTAGGCACACTGTACATCATCTATCCCTTTCCTCTGTGCTCCCATATTCTCCTTGAACAGAAAATTTGGTAAACCACTGAGTTATAGGATATTACAACAGAGGTTCTCTTATGTCCTGAGTCCTCACAGACCTTGAAGGGCTAGGGCCAAAATATTGGCAATCTTTGTAGCCCTTCCTTTTCTCTAATATTTGGTCTATAAACTTATATTCTTAACCTTCCAATAGAGAAGCTTTGTGATACTATTACTCTATAACATAGGCACGTGAGCTTAACAACACTGTCTTTCTGAATATCAAACATCTTACACTTAACTTGGAATCAGTATTTTCCATCAGTCATTGATATTCTAATAAATCCCTACATAATGTGATAAAAAGCAGTTACATATTTTTACACAGACATTTAAAAATCTAAGTATACATAAAATTGTAGCTGGTTGAACCTAGGGCATTTTTCCTAGTTACTTACTCTCATTTAATACACTTTTTTTGTTTTCTTGTAAACCAATCATTTACTTGAGAGAGCGAGTATAACAGTAACTGAAATTACATTAGAAGAAGTACATATCTAAAAGACAAGAATATCAGGCATTCCAAGCATAATTTTGGTGTTACCCATTGCTATCCTCAGTGTGAAAAATATTTTAGTGGTTCTTAGGACCATTATCCAATACATCCTGCATATAAGTGCATCATTTTGCTCCTGCCATGTTTCCTACCTTTTCTGTTTGCAGTCACTTTGTTGTTTAGCACTTAAGTCTTTGGTTTCCATTTAGCTGTGTCATGCCTTTCCATTTTTATTTCTTCTTTTGAGTTCTTACACTAGGGAGACTATATGATATTTATACATGTAGGTCTGGTTTATTTCACTTACGAGTATACGTTCAAGATACATCCACTTATATATGAAGTTGAAGACCATATTTTTAATCTTAATTTTTCATTGTTTTTATTTAAATCCACTTATATCTTAAATCATAAGGAAAAAATAATCATAATCTTCCTGAGTATTATAGAAGAGCAAAAAATATTTTAGAAGAACTTTGAATTATAGGAAATTAATTAAAGAAAAAAATACTGCTTGCTCCCCTTAGAACTATAGATCACAAGGGCCAGCGAGATAGCTCAGCAGACTAAGCGTCTGCTTTGGCAAGCTCACCGACCAGGGTTTGATCCCTTGCACTGCATGCCATGCTGCTCTGCCCCCAGGACACATTGAGCCAATGACCAAATCCCAGTGTGGTAGCCCATGCCTTCAGTCCCAGGGCTGGGAGTTCGAGCACAGGAGGATCACTGTAAGTCTGAGCTGCATATTGAGGGCCTGTACCAAATACATAAAAAGGAAACATATGCCAATGAGCAAATCAAAATATGCTTTGCTATAATGGAGTCAACATTGTGCATTTCTAGAATATTTAATTTTTCAACTGTGGGTGAGAGTCAAAGATGATGAACTCAAAATCCTGGGCTTGTGGACACCTGGCGTTGTCCTCAGTGCATGCAGCTCAATGCTGCTACAGTCACAGTGTCTGAGGAGAGCTGCTATCCTGGAGGGCACAATGCAGTTGCCCTCGAGCACACACGCTCAGTGCGGCTCCCACCGCTGTGGTGCTCGGCAGCTGTAAAGCCGGAGGGGCAATGAGTGGGGCAGAAGCTGCGAGGCGCTGGTACTGCAGCCTAGAAAGGCTTCCGTCTGACTGTGCGAGGCCAGTTCGCACACAGGAAGGCCATCTGTTTACAGGTCACTGGACATAGGCATTCCCCACGTGTCTAAAACACTCTCATAACAACGCCAAGATTAGCATTTGTTAAGATAACTGAATACTGCAGCCCAACCAGTGGACCCAGAACATGAACAATGACACAGTGTCTACCGGGCTGCCTAGTGCTCTGGCTGAAGGGCTGGGGGAATCTGTGAGATTTTCTTTCTACTTATTTCCTTTTTGTAGATTCTTCTCACCCATAAGAATTAGTTCTTAAAAGCTTTGCGTTAGCAGTTTTAGCATCTCTCTAACTCCATCTTTTTCCCCCCTGTATAAGTCTAGTAAGGCATTTTCTCAAACAAGTTGTGTAGAGTCCCATTTCAGAACAGAACATGAAATGGGCGTGGTGGTGTGTCCTGTAATCCCAGCACTTGGGAGGCTGTAAACAGGCGGATCGCCAGGAGCCCGATCTAGTAGTGAGATCGTGAACACCCTGTAGACCTTTCCTAAAACACGAAAAAGAAAAGAAAAAAGAAAAAAGAAAAAAGAAAAGAACGTCATCATCCATGTGGAAAGACTGTTTCTGACGGGTATTAAATACAATTTTATCATCTATAAAGGAACAACAGAATTTGAGTAGAAATAGATTTTGGTACTATTTTAATAAAATTAAAGGAGCGTGATACTGACACAGCTACCAGTTTCATTTGTATGCTTCCTGACCTATAGGAAAACTTCACTAAACCATTGCTTATGCTCCTTTCTCAGTGTGCTCACGCCTACAACAGTGACTTCACTTGGTTTCTGTTGACTTATCTCTTGTCATAGTTCCACGGGCATGTGAGATTATGATTGCTGACCTAACTACGCTATGCCTTTGGAGTGTGTGTGTGTGTGTGTGTGTGTGTGTGTGCATGATAACATTAATTATTGGGATGGTTATATAACACCTTGAAAAATACAATACTTAAGTCTCTGAAAATACAGTGTTAGCTATTGCAATTGCAACCATAACTTTTTATTATTATGACATATTTACCTTGGCATTAATTAATTTTAGTGATACCCAAAAGGGTGTAAATTTGGTAAAAAAAAAAAAAAAAACTTTTCTAGCAGGGTGTGGAGGTGCATGCCTGTAATCCCAGCACCTCGGGAGGCTGAGGCAGGAGGATCAGTGCAAGTTCGAGACCAGCCTGAGCTACCAAAGTGAGCTCAAGGCCTGCCTGAACTGCATAGCGAGACCCAGTCTCAAAAAGACAAAAAAAAAAAAAGAGTACTGGTTCTGCCCTTTCCTTGTTATTTGACCTTATCCTGTTTCTTTAGCCTGGATGACCCTCATGCTGCCTATTTCTAAACTGAGGAAAGTAAATCCTTTACCATAGTTAACAGAATTAAATAACATAATATTAATTAAATAACTACCAGTACCTCTGGGTTCACTGCAGATATATCCAAAGCAAGCCACATGATCATTACTGTTTTAATCAGGCAATCAGTGATTGAATGAACAAAAAGATATCTGAGTCTCACGTTGTACACACAGATACAAAGAATGACAATTTGGCTTGGATCTTTGTGCCAACATGCACTGCATTGCAACTGTCTTGGAAGACCCCATTATTTAACACCACGAGGCAATGCCCTTTCTGCAGGCTCATATGAGGAATGTTCTAAGAAGAAATGTTTGTCTAGCACATGTACCATTTTTCTCTTTCCTTGTTCCCATAGTGTCGGCATGAGAACTTCTGAGACGTGGATTTTGAAATAGGAGATGACTGTCTTAATCAACTCATAGGAGCTGGAAGAATTTTTCCTTGGGCTTGCTGTTAGGGCTTGTATTTAGTCTTTACCTGAAAGCCTCACACTGTTGTAGGTGAGGCTATTTCAAGGATGGCTGGATAGGGAGTGTGAGATGCTGGTACTGAGCTGTGGTGCCAAGGCACTAGAATTAGGGGTGCAGATATCACCTACTCTGTCTAGTCTGGATTAAACATAACCAAAGAAAGAGCTGTGTGTTGCTCTGCCTCCTTTTTCCTGTCATGTACTCTTTCTCCTCTATGATATCTGTCTGCCTTGCCACCCCAACGCTGAGCTGACAGTTATGTACGGAAACCTCTACAAACCTGAGTTAGATAAACCTTCCCCTGTAACTCTGGGGGTCAGGTATTTTGTCTCAGTAAACAAGAAAAGTAACTAACACAGCATTTGGCCCCAGGGAAGTAGGATCATTGCTGTGACTGCCGCTGGCCAGGTGCTACAGGAACCTCTGGGAAAGGCTTAGGCAAAGGTTTAGGAAAGCTTCCAAGATGCCAGATGAAAACAGTTGAGCTGGAGCACCTTGGGTTGTACCTGGCAGGGATTTCTTGTCTGAACTCTAAGGTCCAGAAGGCCGACAGAACTTCTGCTACCTAAGAGATTTCTGCTGGGAAAAAAGACTCGAGACAATGGGCATTGTATGTTGGCAGAAAGTTTGTCTGCATTTTGCTTCTTGTGTCCACAGACTGGCTTTGAGATTAAAGACAGCTTGCTAATTAATCTTGTGGGAGAAATTTCAAGGCCATCTTACAGTGTGGCAGTGCTATAACTGCTATTGGGAGCTTTTGGCCAGGTTTATGTTGAGAATCACGGAAAAGGACCCAAGAAAACGATTCAAAATGCGTCAGTTTCACCAGAAAGGAAATGCCAGCAAAGCTGCGGCCTGCACAGATAGAATGGAGGAAACTCCATTCTGCGTGCACTAACACCAGCATCGTGGGGATGATGCTGAGGCCCACGTCAGCTGGAGCAACAGAGGGGTCTCCTTCCTTTTGGATGCAAAAGTCAGTGCCTCTGAACCCAATCTGGAGGGCCCACTTCCCTGGACCACTGCCATCTTGGAGCCTGGGCCTCCAGGGTTCTCTCTTCACAGCTAAGTCCTGTACTTCCGGAGGCTGGCAGGTGCAGTCCTGCTTCCTGGGCATCCTCAGGACATCCCTGCAGTTCACTTTTTCTGAGGCATTTGGGCTTTTCTTCCCAGGTTTTTCAGCAGCCTCTGCTCTCTCTTTGCCAGTAAGGTACGTATACTCACTATGCATTGTTACCTATGGGTATGAAGAAAAGTTCTGATATACAGAGATACATTCTTACAAAATATTACTTGCTTTATAAATAGTTTTTTAAATGATTGACATTGCGAAGAAACCAAAGACCCTGTATTCTGAATTACCTATTATAATTAGATACAACTCAAATAGAATTTTTTTCTAGGTGCATATGACACCATTCACAGGCAATATAAATGAAAACACTGAAGTTCTATCAGTAGTGCATATCAAAACTGAAGCTTTGAAATTCTAGTGATGGGGGTTGGGGACATAGCTCAGTGGAATAAGTGATTTCCTGACAAGGGCAAGGTACTGAGTTCAATCTCTGGTACAATAATAATAATAATTAATAATAATAATAATAATAACAATAACAATAATAATAAAATTTTAACGATGTCTGGTCACCCGAGCCACAGAGAGAAGTGAGCAGTGGAGCTCGATGCTATCATCATGCAATGTGCAGCAGGCTCCTGTGTGTCTAAGGAAAGCATATACTCAGTATCTAAACTCTCAGAAAATTAAGCTTCCTGGGGTTTTAATGTTTTCATTGAAAATCATTTATTTGGAGAGGATTACTGTTAGGAGTTGGAGCTTCATCTAAAATGTAAGAGAACTTCATTTTAATGTATGATGAGCAATGATTGGTTAGCACTTAGTTATACAACCTCTTGCTTTTAAATTACTTCAAAGATAAGCCTGTCTTTCTGAAATTGCAAATTCATTGGGTACAGAGGTTTTTCAAGACACTACTCATACTATATATATATATATATATATATATATATATATATATATATATTCTGGAATGCATACAGTACTTATTTGATATGCCCTTACTATTGCATATATTCAATTAAATTTGTGAACAAAGGAGCAAGCATATGTCAAATAAAATAAATGTACTGTTTCCATGAAATTTGAACAGACTAAAAATTATTGTCAAGTGAAATTGGTACTTCATAACATCAAAAAGTTAAGCAGTGTTTTACTGCAATATATTTTGCTAACTAGAGGCCAATCTGAGAGTTTGCATAAGGCTTTTCCAATAAGTACAGCACCTTATGTATTCTTCAAGTTTTCCAAAGTAGAAATAATTTAAATTAGGAAATGAAATTAAAATAACATAGGATACATAGGAATAAAATAAAAGTGCTCATCATTTTAACTTTAATTGTGATGAGGGTTATTTTTCCAAATTGAGAACAAAAATGGAAGTGAACCGCAAGCACATCAATTTTCTGCATTTTGATGAAATTATTCTCTCATTATAAAATGCATATCTCTCAGTATTTTTAAGTATAGAAGCATAATAATTGTTTTGTATAAAATCTTGTAGTAGAATTAGACCATAGTACATAAAGTATAATTCTAATTTAGAAATGTGACGGTGGTGATACAATACAGTTGAATTATGTTACCTAAATTGTCTGTCCTTATGCATGCATCTCTGCATTTCTTCCATAACTATAAACCAACATGTAGAAAGAGAAGCTCCGGGATGTGCTTATGAGATCTGCATGAGGAGACACGAGGCTGGGTCAGTTCCGGCACACTAGCCTGTGGTAACTAAAGGAAGAAAAGCTGATTTCTCGCCCCAGTTGCTGCTGCAGCCAGGATTTTCAGGAGAGTTCTCTCATTACCACAGGCAGGCTTGCGCGGGCTGATGACAGCAGAGCCATAATCTCAGACACTGCCATTTGCTGAGCCAGAGGGAGGCACAATTTGTACCTCAAGGTACAAATAAATGTTCCAGCCAGGAAGCCTTGAATCACTACACTCTCGTACAAGCACTTTTCCCAATGATAAATGTTCAAAAAAATGCCATCTTACCACAGTCTGGGAAGGGATAGAGCCAGAACGACAATGACAGTCACCACTGACTACCATTGGAGGAAAGAAAGATTAAAGTCTCTTCCTCATGCTTCTTAGCATTATCTATATTTTTGCTTAAAAACATAGAAGGCTTTCACCAATAAATGGCAGTTCTCTAATTGCCAGCCCTTCAATACCTAGACGCTAGTTAAGGTTTTCGGAGACATACAAGGGCAATCTGCCTTCTGCAAGCATGTCTTCTTGTATGTTTTTGGAAAGCCACTGTGAACTGTGATATGTCATTGTAGTCTCTCTCAAGTAGCATTTAGCCCAGGTGAGAAGCGGGAGGTGTGGGAATACAGCACGAATGCTGGGGATGCCTACAGCTTGACATTCCTGATGGGAAGAAGGATGCCAAACTAGTTGTAAGACACAGCTAATACCTGAGATCCTGCTCTGTGTTTTCCTAGTAGTTTGCCAAAACTTTTAAGTGATTCAGCTTGTGCAAGTCCAGAGTAAGGAAGGTAGATCATTGTAAGTGAAAGGTAAAACTAAGAAAGCCCCACCACAACAAATAAATTTAGGAAGACTGAGGGGCAAGAAGAAGGAGGACGAGGAGGTGGAGGAGGAGGAGAATGAGGAGGATGAGGAGAAGGAGTGGAGGAGGAGGAGGAACCCGCCCATGAGGAATGTAGGCTTCCTAACCCAACAGAGTATTCAGAAAAGATGTTCACAGACATTGAAAGTTAGAAATCAGAGATCGTGTGGGCACGAGACCCTGCGAAGTGGATAGTTAGCATGGAGCACCGCACACCTTCCATCCCCTCACTGTGCTCCTCAGCGGCCGGTGCACATAGGCAGGTCAGGACAAAAGCTGGCCGGTAGAATACCTTTTTCCTCTTCCTCTCAAGTTGAGGTGGCGCCTGATGTCGGAGGGAGGTGGGGCCACATCACGGCTGCAGGACCGCTGTGGCCATGTGGTTCCCCACTTTCTTCCATGATTTACAACCTTGCCATCCTATCATGATTACAGAATGAAATAGTAACTGTGTTTAATACCGAAAGCTGTAGGTTGAGGAATCGACCATCCCCTCTATTTTTGTTGGGGTCGTGTTTTGGAAAGATGTATAATTACAAAGAATGTGTATTTAGAATATGATTTAAAACATAAAAAGTATTCTATCAAAATGCTAGGTTGTCATTATTTTTCCTAAGGTAAAAGAAAAATATGTTTGAATCTTTCTGCCATAGTAACCAGTCAGCTGACTAAGAAAATTCAAATAAAGTTATAAAAAATATTAAAAGACCTTCCTATTCATGAAATCAATGGCAAAGTTTTGCTTCTAGTGGAACAAAGAAAAAATTTTTAATGTCCCTAAAGCCAGCTTCTATGTGTCCTTCACCTTTTTATTTTTTTTCTTCACCTTTTAAAACATGCTTGTACTCTGAAACAATTTTTTAATCATCATTTTGTGCAAGGTTTAGTTTATGTGTATTAGTGTTTATAAGATCGATAAAGAAATTACCAGCATAAAATGAGCTCGCCTATCAATGCATTTTTTACATATAATCACATATAATTACATATGTCTAAATAAGATATGGCTTGCATATTTTATTTCTTTATCTAAAAGACTTGCATATACTTCAGTCTGCACTGCGAATCGATGTTTCACAACATATTTTATGAGGCTTTTAGCTCTCCAAATACAACTGAATGAAATAATTAAATATAATCCAAAATATGTAATTTTTATCAGTTACTTGTAATTGTCTTCATCCCGAAAATGCCAAGATAGTCAGTGATTTACCCAAAGCACAAGCCCAGGGCTTGTTGAAGGCGGTGCATTGGTACCTTCGGAATCTCTCACTTAAGACCTTTTATGGAGCTGTTCGTTCCGTTGCATGAAGTTGCATTATGTAAGAAGACACTTTCGCGCAGTTCTTATTTTTTAAAGTATGAAAGAAGACATTCTTTATGGCCTGGAAGATTTTGGAGTGTCTCTTTATGTCTGATATTTGGAACAGCAGTGAAAAGCTAAGATAACTACAAGTCAGAATGGCAGAGTAAAATCTTACATTATTGTCCTTTTGCACAAAATCAACTCTCAACTGTCAGTGCTAAGTTTTATGCTAAGAATCTCACTCTAACTTCATTTTGATTTGATTTTTTTTATAACATGTTAAGATCATACTGTAAGACTTTCATTGGCCTTTAGCCAAAAATAATAAAATTCTGACCTGACCTGCCTCTCTGGAATAGTAGAAGAGATCTCAAGAGAATGCAATTTTAGATCTTGCACATAATTTCCCATTCACCGCCTATAAATCAGGATTCTGTAAAATACTGAGTTATACCATTCACATTTCTGCAGATACTAAACTTCGCCATTCATTTTCCAGTCTGCATTCTTCAAGAAAAGTGATGTTAGCAGAGGTTGTTAGGGTTGTGGTAGTCAAAAAAGAATGGGCAGGATTCCAATTTGTAGAAGTTGTTGACATTCTGCCAGTTTCTTACAATATGTGTTGTTAAGCAGAGTTGATATTCAGTCAGCATGTTCTGGCATAGCCAAACTGATTCAGATTTTGAAAATTTCCATTACAGGAAGTAACTAACCACTACAGTAGGCCTTTGGAATCTCCTCTCAAAACTGAATGCAGCACTTGTCTACTTCCTCAGGACATTTCGGACAAATTTATGTTTTTTTCTTTATAATAGGATGATTAGCATTATTAATGAATCCTTAGGACGTTCTATAGCTAGAGTACTGATAGATGCTAATTTTGATTTTTCTTGTCCACTCGCTAACACTTACTGAAAACGTTAAATACAGTTTGTGCTCATAAGTATGATTCTAAGCATTTGTGACACAAATAGAAATACAGGAAGAGGTCTATTAGAATTCAGTACCAAAGCAGCTAAGATTCTGCATGGCTGGAATATTGCTTCAATCTTTTAGTGTTGATAGCTTTCTTCCCTGTAAATACTGGGTCTTTGTTCTCTAGTTCATAGAACTCTTCTTGATGCTCTACTATCTCTCAGAAGCAAGGATGCAGGAATGTGATGAGGCTTTTGTTCAAAAAACTGAATCAAGAAAATAATAAAATTAACTGCAAAAAAGACTATAGTGAGGGATGTGGTGTATTAAGTACCCACTGAGGTAATCATGAGGAAGAATGGTTGATGACTGGGGGAGAAAATTATAGGCACCTTCTTTGATCCATTTCTTCATTCAAAATATATACATTTTTTGTATTATGGCCTGCTCAGCCTGACCTGGGAGTGGGGCTGGCACAGCATGTGTTGATGGGGATTGAACTACAGTCCCTGCATTTGCTAAGCTTTCCTAAGCAGGCACTTTAGATCACTGAACCATCTCACCAGCCTAAAATTTCTTTCTTTCTTTCTTTTTTTTTTTTTTTTGTGGGACCAGGGTTTGAACTCATAACCTTGCACTTGCCAGACAGGCACTTGTGCCATGGAGCTATCTCCTCAGTCCCTAATTCTTAAATATTTGTATAGAAACAAAAACATAGAAGCAAATAAGAGAGTTTTCTTTCATGTAACATATAAAACTTAGCAAGACAAATTGCAAAGCCAATTGTACCATTGCTGATCCATAATTAACTCACCTGAAATATTCATATATTTATTCATCTTTCGTCTGACATTGGAAGTCCTGCTCATTCCCTCATTGCTTGGGTAGAGTAAGAGCTCCAGGGACAGTGGCATATTCCTTATTAGTGTTGTCTTTCTGCTAACTCATTCAACTAACACAATTGGGCTCCTGGGAATAGAATGTAAGGCTTATGGAGCAAAGTCAACAGTGCATTGTACGCTTTATAGTTGTCTTGTGGAGTTCTCCCATTTGCTTAGGAATACTGTCCTCATTTGATCCGTATGGAGAGGTACTCATGACATTGCTTGCTCCAGCACACAAAGCAGGGGCAGACCTTTCTTTGCCAGCGCTTTGCTCTCTGACATTTTGGCTCATTGTTCCTCAGAGCCCAGTTGCTCTCAGTTCTGAGCAGCCTTGGGCCTTTATTCTCAAATTTCATTTTGCTTCAATGTCAGAGATGCATTCTGGTTTCCATTTTAAGAATACAGAAAGCAAGAGGAAAAGTGGTCTTGATAACATTTCTTCTCTTGGGGAGGATCAGGGAAGAAATTATGTGTTGGGTGATCACAGTGTGCTGGGATCTGAGGCCAATGCAGAGTATTTACTAAGAACAACTCTCTGAGATGGCATCGCCTCTAATGTGCTCTCCTCACTGCAGCCGTGAGAGTCACAGAGCTTGTCTAAGAGTCATAGGCTGCTAAGCAACACAGCCAAGCTCACTGACCCTCTCATTTCTCAAAGCCTTTTTTCCTTATTCTATGATAATATTCTGTTATGATTTATGTCTAGTTGTCCCCCCAAAGCTTCATGTAGTCATTGGGCGGGGACTTCTAGAGTTTGAGACTTGATCCGTGATCCCTAGGATTATGGGTTTTAGTTCTGATGGGATTATGGGTCGAAGTACTTCTGGGATTATGGGTGTAGTACTTCTGGGATTATGGGTGTAGCCTCAGGTGGAGGCTAGGGCGGAGAGCCTGGATGTAATATAAAGAGAGGCAGAGAGACAGACTCGAGTTGCTGCTGTTGCTCTGCTGCCCTGTTTGGTTGGCTGCCTCTGCCACCATTTTGCTGCTGTTCTGCCGCCATGAACTGGATGCTCTCCACCCTGCTCCACTCAGCCTTGGGCCAGCCGAATATGGACTAAAACCTCTACAAACTGTGAGCTAAATAAACCTTTCCTTCCTTCATTTTGAGTGTCGGGTATTTGTCCCAGCAATGAGTGATAAGTAACTAAGACATATTCTGACACAGGAACGTCAATATTTTTTCTGTACTCATTGGTGTGTTATGTTGTGTGTGTGTGTGTGTTTGCAAAATATTTATTTGGATGCAAGTCTTTCTTTTACTTTCTTCTCACAGACTTCTTTCAAGTTAAGGAGATGATGGTGAATGTTAAGACTGTGGAGCTAAGCAGGCCTTATAAGATCTCTGATGGATGACCACTGACACATGTGACGTCTTCCAGTGTTTCTGAGCTAGCTGAGAAGGCAGCTGACCCCATGACAAAACAACTTGGCTTTGACAATCGTGTTACTTTCTTTCTGGGGCACCATGTAAAGTATTGGCATGTGCAGTTAGGCTTTGCCAGTGATGTTTCCCGCCTTCATGGCAGCCAATAGATAAGATCCTATTTTTATTTCTGTGTAGCAAAATTTGGGGTCCAAGCAAAACCGACAGAGCTGCACATGTCAGTGTGAGGACTAGCCTCTGCTTCCCTAATGCCAATGCATGGAGTTCTTCAGTAGATGATCTACTAATTATGAGAACAAATAGGAACTTTTAAGCCAAAATGTTTTCAAAATATTTGAAAACAGCAACAAATTTTATTTATTTTTCATTTACTAGGCTGAGCTTCGTCTTCTGAATAATTAGGGCTTCCTCTAAAGCCTCCTGCACTTCAGTAAAGGCTGAACGGCTGAAGTCCACTTCTCAAGAGCTGCTGACCAGTAGCCGGTAGAGCTCAGATGTTAAATCTCAGTTCTAGACGTGGCAGACTATGTTTTAATTTCTTTTGGCAAAGCCTTTTCTCATTCTGTCTTTACACTAAACCAAATTATTCATGCGCTGTATTCCATTCATAGCTGTTAGGCAACGTACACCGAATATCATATTTTGTTAGCATGCTCATGGTAGAAATTTAATCATTCTTCCTTTAAAGTCTATCTTACTTTTCTGGGTTTGTGCTTTTCTCATTCAGTGATATAAGCACTTCTCTCCACAATTATAATACCTGAAAAACCAATATGCATGCATTATATGTCTTCAGTATCTTAAATTAAAACTCAAATCATGAATTCTAGACTATAAACCATGAGAAACCCTGAAGTAGAAAATTCTTTGATCATTTTTGGAGAGGAGGAGAGTCTGAAATTGGGGGATCTTGATGATCCATTCTCAAAAAATACTCATTGTGAATTTTACATACCAAGCAGCTTCTTAGGTATTGGTGCAGCAGCCGGAAAGTGGATTACAGAACTCCTCCTGTCTGTGAACTTCCGGTCTGTCTGTGAACTTCCTGTCTGTGAGAGCACCAGGCATGAAATAATTATAGGGTGAACGAGCAGATGTCAGCAGCAGCGCTGTGAGTGAAACTAAGTGAGGAGGCTGCAAGGAAGGTGTCAGAGGTGGGCGGGCTGGGAGGGCAAGGTGCTCTCTGAGCCTCTATAGCTAAGGCTACGTCATGGTGTTTATGGTGCACCGTCATGAGTTTCACATTATCTAAATCTTCTTTTACATAGATGAATCCCAACCAGCTGTTCAGTGTCTTACTGATGTAGACATTTCTGTCACCTTGCATAACGCCTAGCCCAAGATGCATCATTAATAAACTGAAACGGAATCACCCAGGTGACCTATGGAACAGAAATCCAAGCCCAGTTTCGCTGCCTTCAGGCCCCCTATTGTACAAATCTTTGCCATAGAGATCAGAAATAAGCACCTCGCCAACTCCAATATCCCCAGATATCTTACAAGGAGCTTTCAGAAATTATCATTGCTATTAGAGTTCATGAACAATGTAACTCAGGTAACAGCTCCAGCAAAGCCTCATCAATAAACTCGTTCACTCAGAATACAGTAGCTATGTAGTTGTCTCTAAATAATAGTTTGCATTTTGGTAGATCTGAGAAGACGGCAGTGAAAAACAGGAAGGAGCAGATGGCAGAGCGATCCCTTCTATAATTCTCTGAGTACTTGCTTCTTTTTCTAAGGACATGTAATTCTGGAGCATGGAGAACATTAGGCAAAGGCCACAGGAACAATTGATAAAATGTATAAATCCAAACAAGAATCAAGGAATCATCAGGGTCTTATTCATTGGTCATGCAGCAGCGAGGCTGATTTGAGTGATAATTCCACTCCTCTGGCCAAGCCGATGCCAGTTCCTAAAGGCAATAAGTGGAATCAAAGGCCCTGATAAGCAGAAGCTGCGGGAGACAGATTACACTATAGAAGTGAATAGCACCTGTCCACACTTATCCCTCTCACTGCTCGATTCTTCACCTCTGAATGAAGCAAAGTGGTGGATTAGGAGGACAGCCCTCGCAGGGGAGACCTTGAGAGAGGATCGCTTGTATCCTTATACTCTCATTTGGAAATTAAGAACTTGGCACAATCTTGCAGGATCAAAAGACATTTAAATAAAGATTCACCATCGCATACCTTGTCACTGGTTTTACTTTTAAGATCAACATTGCTTTTCAGGAGAGACAGTTAAATTACCATACTGCAACATTCTTAGTATAGTCCATGTATTTTAAGGGAAATGTCTCTTTCCTCCAAACTAAAAACAACTGAAGCGATGGTGGAAACTCCCAGTGTGTGTAATTGATGGTGCTGCAGGCCTGAATTTCTCTTCTAAATATTATAGTCTTCAGAACATTTAAATCCTTTTTTAATTTCTCTAGTTCGTGAGAATATATGGAATTCAGTAAGTGTGCCGTCTTCTGGTTAAGACATGATGCCTGACACGATTTAAAGGAGAAGGGATTTAATTTGACTGGTGATTGGGGAAGATTCAGTCCATTTCCTACAGGGATCAAGACAGAAAGGTCACTGGGGAAGAGCACTCTGAAGAAAGTATGCTCAACTCCTAGCAACCAGGAAGCAGAGAGATAAAGAAAGACTAGGGATGGAAAACACAGCCTTCGGGGGTCAGGTCTCGATGCCCTGCAGGGATCCTGCTCCTCCTCTGCTTCCTCCTCTTCCTCCTCCTCCTCTTCCTCGGGGCCTGCACCTCCCAGCAGCAGGCCCCACCTTGATCACTGTGGTGCACCTGCACACAGCTGACTGTGGCGACCCCAAGAGCCAACTGGTGAAGTTCCACCTCAACGCATGAGACTCCTAGGTGCCACTTTCGATTTAAGCCACAACAATGACCAGGTTTTATAGTTATTTTTCGGTTGAGATTTAAACCATAATGATGCTCACGATGAATACTTATTTTTTATACTAGCATGGCATGTGATTCAATAGACCAGCCTGTGCAGCCAGGTCTGGAGTAGCTCTGGGCACTGCTGTGTCCTTGTGAAAGGTGTAGAAAACGTGAGATGCAGAACATAGATGTGGAGATAGTGTAACGTCATTTAATAATAAATTGCTCCTAAGAATACTTTATGAGATTAGGGAACACAAGATAGAAAATCAGAGAAGATATAAAGATACATTTAGGGAGATGGTTACCAGCCAATGAAGGGGAGACGAGACAGAGACTGCTCCATCCTTCCAGTCTGCTGAGCCCTCGGCCACCCTGCATCTGCCGCTCTTGCAACATTCTCCAAAGATGGTCGCAGAGAGTAAGGGGCAGAGAGGAAGTGTGAGAGACAGCGGAGAGTAACGTGACAGAGATGTCCTGTGTATGCCTCAAATTCTCCAGGATAAATGGAGTTTTGTGTCCAGCAAATATGCACTATTTTTAAGAAAGCCTTGCTGGCAAGATTGCTCAGTGGTCGAAAGCTCCTATTTATGCAAGCTTAGGCCAGCTCAGGCAAGCGCAGGGACCGTAGTTCAATCCCCAGCACTGCATGCTGCACCAGCCCTGCTCCCAGGGAGGGCTGAGCTGGCCACAAAAATAAATTAAAAAAAAAAAATCCTTGCAGCTGTGCAGGATTAGAAGCCAAGAACGTGGAATATGTAAGCATGATATTAAGAGTTCTGAGTGGTGACCAAGTTACTGACAGATGATGTGGGCTGGAAAATGTGCTGTGGGTAGTTTACCTCAGCACCCTCAGATCAAGAGAAAATATAAGCATTTTAGAATATTATAATATTTCCTTAAGTTTCTGAATTATACTTTTGATGGTTAAAAACATACACAGTACATAATATAGAAAGATACAAATAAAAATGTAAAATGTAATCCAATATCCCACAACTAAAATGAAGTGATTAAAAATGGTATATATATATATGTAAATTGATGGATTGGTAGGTGGAGCATATAGAGATGGATCACAGATATACTCTGGAAGATGTTAGTCTTCCAGATGTTTCTAAAAATAATCCAGTGATAAATTTAGTATAGGGGGGCTGGGAAGATAGCTCCATGGCACAAGTGCCTGCCTGCCAAGTGCAAGGTCATGAGTTCAAACCTTGGTCCCGCAAATATATATATATATATATATATATATATATATATATATAATAAATTTAGTATAATTCTCTATTGCTTTGTGCCTAGAGGAAGAGAAATTTAAGCAAAACATACAAAGAAAAATATATGCCTAAAAATTCTTAAGAAATATCAAAAATGCCAATCATGATAGAACTGGCCATAGTGGAAAATGAAACATATCAGAAAGCTCTAGCAATTAACACAGTGCTATATTTACAAATAAACTTAATAATTTGATACTGGAGCAGAAGGAAAGGCTGACAGACATGTAAGTGTGTATGAAATCTCACTGTGTGATGATGAAAGCATTCAGTGAAAGTACACAAAGTACTTGATTTAAGATCAATTCACAACTAAGAGTGATAAAGCAAATATTATCAGAATAAAATAAAATTTCTTAATGCTAAATTTACAGATTACAAAGAAAAAGATCAATAAATGTGACTATCAAAATTTCAAGTTTCTAGAAGTAAACATCCTTAAACAAAGGAAAAATCGCTATTTTTAATAAAATGGTTACATTTTTAGTTATATTTTTCTTTCCAGTATGAACTATCATCTAATATTTCATTGTTATGCATGAATAAGGATTAGACAAAGAGGCTGATATAAAGTAGACAAAAGGTATAGACGGAAGCATGGAAGACAAACTTAAAAATCCAAGTGATCAATATATTTTGAAAAATATCCACATATTGTTTCAACAGGATAAAAGCCGCAGTGCCCTCTGAATAACTACAATAGTGACAACAATATGCAATGTATTAATTATTGTAACTATCTAACTTATTTGTGAAATTGTTTCATTGCTATTTTATCTTTCTTTTCGTTAAAATGAATTTAAAAATTAAAAAAAAAACAGTAAAGGACAACTTACTGATCCAATTTCATCCTAAATTACTGAAAACATATGTTGGTCAATATACAAATATACTGACAAGGAATATGAAAATGAACTGAGAGGGAAGTTCTCCAAATCTTAAGCGAGCAGTTTGACCATGGAGCTGAAGGTTTTTATTCCCTGAAAATTATCTTCTATTTCACGTGTAACTCTTACAGCTATTTTGATGGCAGAGATAGTGAAATACATTTATTGCAACGTTAAATATAAGAATTTGGAGCAACTCCAATGCTCAAAATCAAGAACTTAAAGAATCTGCTAAGCTTTGTAATTGACATTCATAAATCATTGAATAAACCACAAAGATGGCTCCTACATTGTGATACAGCTACACAATATTGTATTATAAAATATGATACATTAGGGCCTGAGGTTCAATCCCCAGGCCTGCCATGCTGGCCTTGCCCTCAAAGTGTGCTGAGATGGCGATTAAGACTGGGCGTGGTGATGCGCACCTTTAGTCCCAGCTCTTGGGAGGCTATAAACAGGTGGATCACTATGAGTCTGATCTAGTAGTGAGACCATGTAGACTCTGTAGACCCTTTGCTACAATACAAAAATAAATAAATAAATAAATAATATGTGCTTGAAGAAAGTGAGTAAGTATATAATAACAAAGTTAGAACTTTGAGAATTTAATACTGAATTTTTAATTTTATTCATTTATCTATTTCATACAGGATCACACTACATGGCTTGGATCCATATTGATTCCTCCTGTCCCAGGCTTCCCAATGCCAGAATTATAGGCATGCACCACCGCGCCTGGTCTTGGTGGTTGGCACAGCTTGTCCAAAGTTCCAGGACTTGCATGACATGTGGTGTTGAGAGTCACACTGGGTCCTTGTGCTTGCTAGGTGGGCACTTAGATTGCTGAACTTTCTCCCCAGCCTATGAAGGTGGTTTTTTAATGGTACCAGGAATCGAACTCATGACTTCCCACTTACCAGGCAGGCACCATGCCACTGCATTGTGTTGTACTAAGATATTGGGTGAAAAGAGGTGAGTGAATGTCACACATCATAGCTGTCCCTCTGTATCCATGGAAGAAGCTTGAAGGGTCTCTCCTGGCTAGCAAACCTTGGAAATGGTCAAGGCTTTTCTGTAGTATGGTATAAAACTTAGAAATAATCTACACATAGCCTCCTGCATTCTTTAAAATACCTGGCTTTTGTCACTGTGACCAAATAGCTAGGAAAGATACCTGTCTTCAGCCTCACAAGCACTGGAATCACAGGAGAGAGCCACAATGCCCAGTCTCATTCTCTGTTTTAGGGAGCCCCAAGGGTGAAACAGCAGGACACTCCTGGGATCAACACCCGGGCCCTGCGTCTGCCTAAGCAGGAGTTTTAATCCACTGAGCTATGTGGCTGGCCCTCCTTTGACTTTTAATAATCACTTCCTTGCTTCCGTGTATAGCACCATTATATAAGTATACAAATTTAAACAGTGTAATTTACTTTTACTCATTTTTGAATTTTTATCAATGGCATATTCTCGCATTGCTTCATTAAATTTAATGTTACGCTTAACTTGTTAAATTCATATTCTTTTCCATGGCTGTAGGTTTTTAATTATTACTGTTGTACAATAGTCAATTTTAAAAGAGAATAGACGTGTTTTATGTTGATGGATATATTAAAAATTACATGTAGCAATGAGGAAAAACGAGAAATGATGTGGTAAGAGGTCAAAGCGTGCATCCATGTTAAGGCACATGCTTAGCACTCATGAGGCCCTGAGTTCAAATCCCAGCAACAGAAATAAAGCTATTCATTTTTAAAATTAAGTCTGTCTACAAAAATAGCACAGCCTTCCATTAGAACTAGAAAGAATAGATAACCCATAGAACTAGAGCTACGAGACAGATAATATGTGTATGAGAAGTGCAGAGTGAGTGCTCATGTCTCCTCTATTATTTTGGTCCCCAAGATAACAGTTGTTAACAGTTCCCCAAAGGCCTTTGTAGAACTCAAAGGCAATTGTGGGCCACAGTAAGCAATTCAGTTTAGTTACCATTTTGCAACCTTTGTGTTATAACAATGAAGTCAGTGTTCTCAGGACTACACAATGGGAAACAATGGGCTCAAATCTCCTAACCAGATTATGGAAAGTAGTTTTGAGGGCAGAGCAGCCTTCACTGATAGCTGACGTTTTATTCACATACTATGCAAATAGTTCATCAATGTTCTGTTTTCCCAGCAGAACTTCCGTGAGTTTCTATGTGCCAATAAGAGGGATGCAAGACAATGAACACATGTGTAGGAATCATTTTTCTACCCACTGAACTATACCTTTTTGAACCTTCTCTCCATACAGAGATATAATTTGCATGTGGAAGTCACATTAGAAATTTTTAAAAAGCAAAGCAATATTTATTTTCTAATAAATTAAATATTCCTTTTATGAATGCCTTTTTTCCTCTCTCAACTCTGGGAAAATAAATATGGTGAACACAGGTGCTACGTAAACTCAGTCGACTTTAGGTCGTTACTTTTGTTAATTTTGATTTAAAGTGATACCTGGGTACAAATACTTAGGAGGGAGCCAGAAATCAGATTGTGATATTCTTTGCAAATTTCCATGCCTGAACCTACACCTCCACTCACCAGTAGATGAATAAAAATTGCATTAAGAACGTGGTACTTAGAATCTGTCTAGTGCCAGCTACCTCACTAAATGGCTTATGTGTGTTATAAAATGTATCCCTCTTGCATGGGTGGGGACTCACTCCCACCCCCCCGCCCCCAAGCACAGATGTGTAACAGAGGTCTGTCGTCCACAGCCAGGACTCAGGGTTTATCCCAAGGCTGATACGGGCCTGCCCCATGCAGGCTCGGGAGCTCACCCTGCTTCTTCCCTGCAGCAGCCCTGTGTGCAGTGCCTCAGGACATACCGAGTCCCCCACTGCCTCAAAGCATTGCTTCACAATGGGTCTGTTTTTAAGAGTTTTCCTTGCTAGTGTGTATTAAGTGTACCAAGTTAGGGTTCCCTTACAACATCTCCATCGTATGAATAATGCATTTCCGTGGCCCAGTAGGTTACATTTCCCCTAATTTTCCCAGATGAATCTAGCAGCTGTGGATCTCTCCCTCCTTTTAACTTTCTCACAATTGGTGTGCCACCAGTTGAGCTCCAATTTAATATTGTATTAATTCTTTTCTTCTAGTTGGATAATAATTCACTTGAGAGAAAAAAGTCTATTATTCAACCATTGTACTCTTAAATACAACATCATCCCCTTTCAAACCTCTTCACCAAGTATTGATTATTTTCTACCTTACAAACTCCATGGTAGGATCATCTCAGAACATAAAATGGGCCAGCCTGACAGCTCAGTGGATTAAAGCACCTGCTTCCGCAGAGCAAGGCGGCTGGAGTTTGATCTCCAGCGTGCCCTGCCAGTACCACTCCCGGGGCTCCCTGAAATGGCAATTGAGGCTGGGCATGGTGGCACGTGCCTGTAATCCCAGCACTTTGGGATGCTGAAAACAGGAGAATCACTACAACTCCACCCTGCATAGTGAGACCCTGCAGACCCTGTATGCCTTGTCCTAAATGCATAAAAAAATAAATAAAACTTACCACAACACGAGGGACTAGAAGGCATCTAGGAAATTCACACAAAGATGAGCGCTATTGGTGATGCTTTATGACCCAGCCTCCTTCATATGTGTACCTCTTGTCACTTGTTCCCACACCCCAACAAGAGTCGAGTCATTGTTGATCTTTTCTTCCTCTGACTCCGCTACCTCGAAAGATTATATTGCCAAAGGACAAGCTGGACCCTCAAGCCAAAGGGGACCCTGTACTCAAAGTCAGTGGAAATGTGAGTAACAGAAAAGGGTGTGTTAGATCTGGGGTCCAAGACTCCCAGTAGAACCCTGAGAACCCCAGATGTGTAATCAAAGGATGCTATAGATTGGCACTTTTTTTTTTTCTTTTTGGTGGTACTGGGGTTCAAACTCAGGCCCTTGCGCTTGTCAGGCAGGAGCTTAAGCCACTGAACCATTTCCCCAACCCTTAGGCTAATTCTTAAAGAACTAAATACTAAAATCTTGTTTTCCAGCATGCTCGAATTATTAGCAGTGATGGAACTTGGGAGAAGGAACATAGGACCCTGGGGATATCCTGTGAAATGGATGTTGAGACTCTGGCTCCTTCCCCTTTTCCTCTCTGCTTCTCAGGCATCTTGAGGAGAACCCAGCTCCTCTACCGTGTGCCGCCCACATCACTTTCCGCCTTATCGCTGGCCCCAAACCAACCAAGTCAGGAGGAAACTGGTCTTAGTACTGTTAGAGATACTCAGAGAAACCCTGTGTGGAGGAGTGGGGAGGAATCAACACTCAGGGAGAAACGTGGGTTGAAACCTTCTCTTGCTTGCCTTGGATGTAGATTAGGAAGTGGAGAAGAACGATCCGCTGCTGTCTCCCTGGAGTTGCCTTCTTCAGGGCGGTAGGCAAGTGCAGGCGCTCGAGGTGCTAGGAAAGCAGCTTCCTAGGAAACTTTCCTCCACAGCTGTGACCGAGCTCAGGAGGGAGGGAGGAGCCTGTCAGGCAGGCCGTCCGCAGCATGTGCTCGGTGATAATCGTGACAAACGCACGTGTACACACGTTTGTCTTCTACAAAGGGACACGGTGAGGTAAAAAGTCCTGTCCTATTGATGGTGGGAGTAGCTTTACTATGCACCCAATAAGCTCTTCACCGTCTGCAGTGCCTCAACGAATAATTTAAGTTCCATGCTCATGTGTCAAGGACAAATCTGCAGGGCTGGCCAAATAGCTCAGCATATCAGAGAACCTGCAAGCAGGCACGGGGGCCAGGGGTTCAATCCCTGGACCTGCTGTGCCAGCCCCAGCCACTGGGATGCACTGAGATAGCAACTGAGACTGGCTATGGTAGCACACGCCTGTAATCCTAGGTCTTGGGAGGCTGTAAACAGGCGGATCACGACAAGTCCACTGTCATAGTGAGACCCTGAACTCCCTGGAGATCCTTCTCTAGGTAAATAAAGAAACAAATAAATAAAAAAGGGCAGATTTGCTTAGCACCCAAGTCATAATGATTCTAGTGGACAATGTGTGGACTGACCTGGAGAAGCGACACTTGACGCTCTTTCTAGTCACATTTTCAGCCATGAACACTATCAATGAGAAAGGACTTTCACAAAGGAAGGACCAGGAGAGAGTTAGAAAAAACGTGTTACAGGAGTGGGTAAAGCAGTCTTGAC
This sequence comes from Myocastor coypus, assembly GCA_004027025.1. Classification (NCBI taxonomy): domain Eukaryota; kingdom Metazoa; phylum Chordata; class Mammalia; order Rodentia; family Myocastoridae; genus Myocastor; species Myocastor coypus. Next base: position 35,342 of record PVJA010002018.1, on the reverse strand, counting down.
AACTAACAAAGGTTTCTATTAACGCAAAGTTGCGGGCCACGCGTATTTCTTTCTAGGAGGTGTGATGGAGGCAGGTGTACCAGTGGATGTGCGAGCCAGATGTCATCTGCTGCAGGGCACTGGGAAGCAGTCGTCCTGTGCAGCGGCCCTGTGACATCTGGCTGTCCTTCCCCTCAGTAGGGCATGGGCGTGTCTCTGTCTGCTGCAGGGAGCCCCTTGTCTGTGACCCAGCCCTTCTCTGGGCAGCCACACCCAGTGAGCAGGAAAGCAGGCAGGGGCCAGATGCCGGAACCCATTCCTCTTGGGAAAGCTCTGACAGCCTACACCCGGCCCAGGCTGAGCCCAGCTCTGTGGGGCCCAATCAGTTAGGCTTCCCCCATGCCCCAAATTGCGTCCACCTCATTCCCTCCATAGCTAAGGATCTCTAATAGGTGTCCCCTGCAGACATTTCATTACGGCATCTGCTTCTGAAGAATCCAAAGTATATGAAGGAGAGTGGGGAAATCTCACATTTTCAGTGAGTCAGAGTCTTCACAGATTGCCATAGCTATAAGAGATTTAAGAAATATTTGTAGGCCAAGGTTTTGATTTCACATAAAAGTGAAAATTTGGAAGAGGTCAAATGAATGACAGAGACAGCAACAAGAATTACTACTGCACTTTGAGGGAGTGAATACATTTAAGCTGTTGTGATCCCCACATGGGCCTCTCTGCATACAGCGTGAAGGAAGGTTAATGGCAACTGGAGAAATACGCCCAAGATTTACTTAGGCAGCTGAGAAGCACTTGAGGAATTATTGCATAGTACTCTAGTGCTACTAGACTCTGTGTGTGTGTGTGTGTGTGTGTGTGTGTGTGTGTTATCAAAGGGTACAAGTGTGTGCGGGGTCTCTGCACTGCTTTACCTTTCACTATCTCTCCCTTTTCAGAGCAGGGTTTCTCTGAAATGCTAATCATTCCCAGCCTGAGCGAGGACCCGTGCTCCTCCGGACTCAGTTTCCCAGTGTCATCCACTAGATTACTTTAAAGGGGGAATGTGCGACTCAGAACTTGTTAAATTTGTTAACTAATTTATGCCATTAGTCCTTGCTGTTGCCCAGCATTTAATCTAGTCTTTGAACTGCTAGATACGGAAACTCAGGGGAAATGATGCACTCGTGGCTATCGAGGCGTATCCAGTTTGTACCTTTTCATTTTTGTACTGCCAGTCTGACCTCCAACTGCTAGAGACAGGGAGGTCAGTGTGTAGTTCAGATTGTAATCTTGCACAACGCTGACACACACTTTTTAACACTGGCTCTGAGACCCCCTCCTGATGATGACAAGGTGACCAGTTTGATTATCCAAACTCTGTTGTTTGCCTTCGTCTTTTTTTTTTTCTGTTTCCCAATTTCTACAAAATTACTGATAAGATTTCTTTTAAAACAACTTAAATATTTCAAGAGCTTGATTTTATAGTGCTATAAAAAGAATTTTAAAAATTTCTCTTACATCTGATAAATATGGCATAGTATTTTCTTTATTTTTTTTTAACTCTTTTATTTATTTGGTACAAGGTCTGTCTTTGCAGCTCAACCTCATAGAGATTCCTGTCTCAGCCTCCCCAGCACTGGGATTACAGTTGTGCACCCCCACACTTGTTATTGGTGTCTTGCTGGGCGGTTCTGGGGCAGAGCCTGCATAGCATACAGTACAGGGGATCGAGTCCAGATTCTTGCGCATGTCAGGCAGGTGCTTAGGCAGCCCAGCTATGGGCCTGGCCCTTTTTCTATTTCGTTTTAATTAGTCCATGGGAGACAGGGTAATGATTTATCTTCTCTCTGGGTGAAATTATATTTTTAGTCTTGTAAAAAATGGCAAAATACTCTCCTTGGTAAATTTTTCATTCATTTAAAAAAAAAAAAAAAAGGTTAAAAAGCATTTGTTGGGGCTCTAGCTCAGTGGCACAGTGAGGTCCTGCGTTCAATCCCTGATACAACAAAATAAGTTAGATATTTAATTCTATCTAGTACATATGTACCTATTTCCCCAGACTTCTGGTTTATGGTTCTTGGATAAGAAGTAGATCAGGAATGTCCATGCTTTGGGTTTGTTTTGGAGTCCAGAAAGAAGAAAATCTAGCAGCCTGACTTTTAAACTGGTTGAAATTAAATAAATAAATAAATACATAAATACATAAATGCATAAATAAATAAATAAATAAAATGGAAATTTTAGATCTTTTTATACTGATGATTTGATAATAAATTGACTGAAACTCTAGAAAATGTTCCAAAATGAAAATATGGGCTTTATTTTACACTTTCTAAATTGTTCCATGTGCACATGTCACAAATAGAAACACATCAAAGAGCTCGTCACACACACACACACACTCCAAAAATAACAAAGGCCTTACAATCCTGGAAATACAATACACTCACACATTTTTGGCTGATTAATCTCAAATTCAAGTGTTTTGTCTGGGCTTTGAAATTGAACTGTAATACAACAATGTAGCCCCAAATACACTTTGGATTCAATTTTGTAATTCCTTGTCTTGTTAATTAGCAGCAAGATTTTGAATTTCTATTTAAAAATCAGTCTTCACAAATGCCTAAGCCTCAATTGTATATGCAAATGCCACACATTTTCATGCTGCTTGGAATAACTACATATGCAAACAGGTAATTTGACAGTTAATGATTCATTTTCACATGCAAACCTACAATTTTAACATACAGATGCCAATTGGTGGATGTAAATAATATTCCATGTGCATCCTGTTTGCCTACTTTCTGTTTTTTCCCCCCTCTTTTTAAAGATCCTAATCCTTTAACAGTATTTTATTTTCATTTGCCCTAAGGAAAATGTGTTAATATTTGAGGAATGCTGAGCTAGAAAAATATTTTAAAGTAATTAATATGCTTGAAAAATCCCATCTCTTGCCTCATCGGATATTCAAGACACCAAACTTGGTCCATGGAGTCCCAACCCTAGAGCATACACTGTGTGCCTTCACTCAGTGCCTGTGTATGCCTGATTAGAAATATGAAATCATGCGGCTGCAGAGCCTGTATTTGTCATCTTAACACTTTTCAACCTGAAAGAACATAAAAGCTTTCTTTCTTGAAAAGACCAATATTTAAAGGGTGTTGATTTATGTAAATCAATAATTTATCAACTTGCGGTCCTTCCTCGCTGCCGGCCAGATGCTTCTCCCTCCGCTCGGCCAGACGATGTCAGCTGCAGCACATAATGGCCTCTGCTTCATGGAGAAATAAGAGCATAAATATTTTAGAAATCCTGCTACAGGAAGTAAGGAGAGTCGAGGTGTGGGGGGGGGGGGTTGAAAGATTTTCCTGGTTTATTGTGAGAGGAGAGCAAGTCTACATATTTTATGGGTTGGTTTTATCAGAAGCGGAGGAGGCAGAGACATTTCTCAGCCTGATTTTTATCTCCTAACAAGACTGACAGACCAAAGTCTTTTGATAGCAATTTGTTGAACACATCTGGTGGAGGCTTTCTAGGGGATGAACACTCGGCCGAGTGTTCCTCTGGTATCAGTTGGCATGGCAACCGGAAAAGACTATTCAACATCAGTAGGTTTCAAAAAGGTTGAGGCCTAGTTGAAAATCCATTTGGGCTCCTACCTGCAAAATTCTCTTGAAAATGCACTAAATCTTTTCTTAGGGCTCTAGAGACCGAACCGATATGTATGACGGTGGCACCTTCAATCTTAAATAATTTTCAAAACATAGGATTAATGATTCCAGTCACCAGAGGTATTGCAGAAGTCAGAGGATTACTGGCATTCTGCTGAAGGGGATATTAGTCAGAATATGGTTGTTATTTTTCTTTGTGTCTTATCACACAGGATACAAAGTGCTAATAAATTTACAGTTAAGGTGGTCAAGTGAATGAAAGAAAATCTTTACAGGTGATTTTTCAAATCTAGAAAACTACATAGGATGTTTGACGACAAGTAAAAATTGATTTTAAGATATTTATGTCAATATATATGATTTTTAAGAAGTATCAGCATTTTATACAAGAATTATTCTAGATTGGGCACTTTTTTCAACTTATAAACTATATATATAGATATACCTTGATATGAGTTAATTATTTCAGTCAAATATTAAGATGGTTCTATTGTAGCATAACTTTTATAAACTGCAACAAAATTAATATAACTTTAACTAAAAGGAAAGCTTTCATGCTATTTGCATCTCATGGTGAATTTGCATCTGGAATTATAAAATGAAATAAAAGGATAAAAGAAAGAGGTGCTTAATACCATGTTTTAAAAAATGTTAAACCTGAGGACAATGAATCACATATATGACACCATCGCTCTGACCGTGACTTGAGACTCAACTATTTCATTTCAATGATCTGTTCAATAGAGGCTATTATCAATTGTAACTTTTGAAGAGTTCACCTAAAATTTTTCTTTTGAAAAGTAAATATTTAACAGTTCATGAAACTTATGCACTGGAGCCCATTGATAAGCACTTACCAACCCCAAAATATTTACAGCATATCTGTCACTTCTTTGCCATGTACTCCTGCAAATGCCACCACCCCAGGAGATGTCCCCGAGTGGCTTAGAAACTATTGCTAATCACGCCATTGGACACATTCAAAGCTACATTTACTTACACTGTGTACAAGGAATTTTAGTTATATTTCGTATGTTCTATTGCTTCACGACTAATAAACATATTTGTAATGTTGATATAGCCCACTAAAGAGAAGAGATATTCTGGGTCTCTTTTCAAATGAATTAAGAGAAAAGTTTTCTCTAGCTCTGTGAGGTATATAGTGGTATTTTAATCAGAATTGCATTGAATCTGTATAGCAATTTTGGGAGTGCAGCCATTTTCACAATGTTAGCTCTTCCTATACACGATCATGGAATATTTTTCCATTTTCTCTAATCCTCTTCAGTCTATTTTCTCAGAGTATCATAATTTTCACTGTATAAATCTTTTATATCCTCTTTAAGAGTGATTCCTAAGTATTTCACTTTCTCATATAGATGGATTCCTAAGTATTTCACTTTCTTGGATGTTATGGTGAAAGGTGTGGTTACCCTAATTTCTCTCTCAGTGTGTTCATTCTTTGTGTACAAAAGTGCTACTGATTTTTGGATGTTGACTTTATATTCAGCTATCTTACTGAATTTATTGATTAAATCTACAAGATCATTGGTGAAGTTTTTTGGGTCGTCTATATAGAGTATCATACCATCTGCAAATGGTGATAATTTCACTTTTTGTTTTCTAATCCTTATTCCTTCTATTTCTCTCTCTTGTCTAATTTCTCTGGTTAATGTTTCCATAGTGATACTGAATAGCACTGGAGACAGCGGACATCATTGTCTTTTTCCTGATTTTAAAGTGAAGATCTTCAGTTTTTACACCTTTAGTATGCTGCTGGCTGCTGGTTTCTCACAGATGGATTTTATCAGGATAAGATACAGACCTTCTATTCTGATTCTCTGTAGGGTTTTTGTCATGAATGAGTGTTGGACTTTGTCAAAAGCTTTTTCTGTGTCTTTTGAGATGATCGTGTGATTTTGTTTTTTGTTAACTGATATGTAATACATTTATGGACTTGCATATATTGGGCCATCACTTGATCATGGTGTATAATCTTCTAGATGATTTACTGCATTCTGTTTGCTAGTAATTTATTGAAGATTTTTGCATCTATATTCATTAGAAAGGTTGGCCCACAGTTGTGTATTTTTAGTTGGATCTTTCCCTGTTTTGGAGTCAGTAATAATTGCCTCCAGGAAAGAGTTTGGGAGATTTGCTTCCCTTTTAATTTTATTGAAGAGTTTGTGAAAAGTTGGTGCCAAATCTTCTCTAAATTTCTTGTAGAATTGTGCTGTGAATCCATCTGGCCCTGGATTTTCCTTTTTTGGTAGGTTTTTGTATTATATTTTCAATTTTGTTTTTCATCACTCGGTTATTTAGAGTAGGTATATGTTCTTGGCTGAGCTTTGGCACTTCATATGTATGTAGGAAACTGTCGATTTCCTCTGTGTTTTCCTCCCTCTGAGCATAAAGATTTTGGAAGTAGGTATTGATGATCTTCTGAATTTTTCTAGGATCTGTAGTGATTTCACCCTTTTCATTCTTTATTCCATGGATTTGTTTTTTCTTTCCTCTTTTTTTTTTTTTTTTTTTTTTTTTTTTTTTTTTTTTTTTTTTTTTTTTTTTTTTTTTTTTTTTTTTTTTTTTTTTTTTTTTTTTTTTTTTTTTTTTTTTTTTTTTTTTTTTTTTTTTTTTTTTCTGTTGTTGTTGTTGAGGTTGGCTAGGGCATTCAAAGAACCCACTCTGATTCATTTATTCTTTAAATTGTTTTCTTCAACTCCAATGCAATAATTTCCTCTCTAATCTTCATAATTTCGTTCCTCATTAGGCCTTGGGCTTGACTGGCTCTTCTTTTTCTAGGAGCTTGAGGTGCAGTACAACACCGTTTATTTCGGCTTGTTCTGTTTTCCCAATGTGCAAACTTACTACTATAAATTTTCCTCTTAAGATAGCTTTCGTTGTACTGTATCCCACAGGTTTTAGTAAGTTGTATCTGCATTTTCATTTGATTGCAATTTTTTTATTTCTTCTTTAATTTCATCTGTGACCCATTGGTTGTTTAGGAGGCTGTTATATAATTTCCATGTGTTTATGATGTTTTTTTAGTTTCTTTGATACTGGAAAAAGGGAATGAACCTACTCAAAAGGAAAGAGTTTCTGAGCTGAGGAGGACAGGAGATAGACTGGGAGAGGTTTATCTATGTATGTAAGCAGGATGGTTTGGACAATTGTACTGTGCATTTCTGCAGGCTTATAGAAAGAAGAAGTTAATGTTTTAATTTGTTTCATCTCTTTTTTTCAATTATTTTTCTTTTAGTTTTCTTAATTTCTTATACATGTCTTTTTTCCTTCTTCTTCCAATTTCACATGCAAATGTCTGGTGATATGAATAACTGGTTGTAAGACAACACTATGTATTATAACAAATACTGTGAAATTCATATTACTGTGTTAAGTGAAAATTTATAATATTTTACTTTATTTTTATGCACTTAGTATAGGATCTATAGTGTCTCACTACACAGCTCAGACTCATAGTGATTCATCTGTTTTCAGCCTTTTGAGTGCTGAGATTACAGGTGCGTGTTACTACATGCAGTCTCAATCAACTTTTTAGCACAACCTGGGGCTGGGGCTGACATGGCACTCAGGGGATTAAACCCAGACCCTGTAGCTTCCTAAACAGGTACTTTAGTCCCCTGAGCTATCTGGCCAGCCCTTGTAATTTTTTTTTTTTTTTTTGTATTTTAATTCTAATGTGGACTCTCTTTAAAAAATAAAAAAGTGAACAGGATAACCTACGATTTTGATTCTTTTCAAGGTTATAAGTGGGATCTGAAAGACCAGGAGCCCCTTCCCCCCTCCCTCCAATCTTCAGTCCTCCTGGGAGAGAGAGAAAACAGATCTTTCTCTGGTGCTCCCACAGAACTGAGGTAAGTAGGATCATTTATTTGTGACAGAGTTCTGAAAACATATGGAGTCCTAAGTGCAAATCGTTATTGCTGTTAATCAAGTAAGGTATATTGGAAATGGAAATGTTAGGGTCAAAATATCAACATGATCAAAGAATACCATGACTTCTGAAGGGTTTTAGGCATTCGGGAGCTTTATAGCTTCACCACGGAGCACAAAGCAGGAGCTTTTTCTCATGAATGTAGAAGGGAATCTTATTTCCTTAGTTTCGTTTCTCTTTGTCCCTCTGTCATTTTCCCTTCAGCATGAAAATTCCTCAGGTACATTTTAATGGTTTCATTATTGCTACGAAGCAGTTGGAAAAGGAAATTCTTCCATTTCTCTCAGCAGAAAGCAATACAGTGTTTACATCTGGGTGTCTGGTTTATTTTATTTAAGAGTATATGGCCCTAGAGCTCACCTATTTGATTAGAAATGGCTCAAGCATATCCTTCTTTGTGGCTGAGTAATACTCCTTTATATGAAAGAACCACATACACTTTATCCACTCATCAATTGATGGACATTTGAGCTGTTTCTACGATTTAGCTATTACCAACCATGAACCTATTGACGCAGCTGTGCATGTATACAATGTGATAGGTTGCTTTTACTTTTTTTTGAGGAATAGCTGGGTTGAAAGGAGCCTCTACTTCTAGGCTCTGAGGAATGTCCGCAGTGATTTCCACATGGTCCCCCCAGCCTGCACTCTTAGCGACAGTGGATAAGGCATTATGCTTCATATCTAATTGTCCCCCAAAGCCTCAGGTGGCCAAGGGGTGGACTTCTAGAATGTGTGACTAACTCATGAACCAATGTTGGGATATGGGTATGAGTGCTGCTGGGATTGTAGCTGTAAATGCTACACTCACCCAGGGGCAGGTAGCCTGAATGCAGCATATGGGAGGAGGAGAGGCCTGCTGTCTGCTGCCGCTGCTCCTCCCCCTTTGCTCTTGCTGTTTTACTATTTTCCATTGCTTCAAATGGCTGACCCCTGCTTCTACCACCTGCCTCGGATCCAGCTGATCATGGACAGACAAACTGTGGGCTACATAAACCTTTCCTTCCTTGATTTGGAATGTTGGTTATTTTGCTGTCCCAGCAATGATAGAAAAGCCAATGGGACAGAAAGGATTCTTTGTCCCAACAGACCTCTGGCATTTGTTATTGGTTGGTATCTTCATAATAGATGTGTTGAGATAGGAAGAGTGTTTCCAATGGGGGGCAGGGAGTACCAGCCAAGGTGGGGGGGAAGGAAAAGACAAAAGCAACGAGAAAAGAAGGAAAGATGGGAAAGGCTTTTGTAAATAAGGGGAGAGAGGCATTAAAGAAAGGAGGTGGGGCATGGGGAAAAGAAGCCATCGGGTCACAGGTAGGTGTAAATTCTCTATGCTGAATGACTCAGTAGCATGCTTAAAATGTTCTGCTAATTGTAATTCACTTCAGAACTACACATTCAAAAAACAAAGAAAAGAAAATCTTTGCCACACTCCAGCGGCATGGCACGAGGGTTGCACATACAGGGCCCTTTAGTGCAGGGCACAGCACAGCACAGCACCTTACCTAACAGTTGTGTTAACTTACAGAGAATGCTGGGTACCATGCCAGGATCTTTACACCTATTAGGTCATTTCCTAAATTTACTCATCCAAACAACTCCAAAGACTAATCATTATTATTATGTCCTATTTACAGTTGAGAAAGCTGCCAGGCGTGGTGGCTCACGCCTGTAATCCCAGCACTTGGGAGGCTGAGGCAGGAGGATTGGTGCAAGTTCAAGACCAGCCTGGGCTACAAAAGTGAGCGCAGGACCAGCCTCAACTGCATAGCGAGACCCTGTCTCAAAAAGACAAAAAAAAAAAAAAAAAAAAATACAGTTGAGAAAGCTAAGGGCAGCAGAGATGAACTGTAGTGGATGAACCAGGGAGATAGCTCAGCATACTAAGCACCTGCTTGAAAAGCACAGGGGCCTGAGTTCAATCTCCAGTACTGGAAAAAAAAAATTGGAGTGGACAGCTCACTAGTGGTCAGCTTCTAGCATGCTGAGCTGAACTAGCATGGTGCTGGATGCAGGAGGCTCACCTAATGGGTGTGGCCAGGAGCCCAAGGGGCAGGGTAGGAAAAGCTGTCTGAACGCTGTTAGAGAAACTGCCTGTAGAAGCTGTCAGAAACCACTGCCTCTCTTGGGCAGTGCTGCAGGAGGACCTTGTCGTTCCAACTTTCCTGATGAACTTGAATGTTCTCCTTGTAGGAGCAGTTCAGGGCTTCACTGTCACTGAGAATCGCTGTGGTTTACCTTAGGGGAGCTCTGGTCCTCATCTTGAGCATTGCTTCCTGGCTCCAGGGGGAAAGGTGGTGCCCTGCTCAGCCTGCTGGAGAAGCTTGTCAAGTTGGCTTTCCTGGTGGGAGCTCAGCCTTCCTCATTACTAGAGGAGCTCAGGACCTCACTGTCACTGAGGATGGCTGTGGGGAGCTCTGGTGCTTACCCTGAGCATTGCTCCCTGGCTCCAGTTCAGATGCCTCAGCCTGCCGGCCAGATACTTCATTCCCCTGGTGAAGACTTCCTAGCTTCAACCGTTGGCCTTTGGGCCATTCCAGGACAGATCCATGAAGTGGGTCTGTGCAAGACTTCGCTGTGGGCTTTAGGCCTCCAGTTGGACTTGTGGGAGGCACTGTTCCGAGCTCTAGGATTTCAGCTGGACTCCTGCAGGATATCAGGATTGTCTTGGTTACTCTTCTCTAGTTGCTGAGACAAACACCCGACACTTAAAATGAGGGAAGGAAAGGTTTATTTAGCTCACAGTTACCGGAAGTTTCAGTCCATATTCGATTGGCTCCAAAGCAGACTGGCACATGGCAGAGGGCCACCTTCCATGGCGGCGGGCAGAGAGCCAGAGCCCTGAGAGAGAGCTCATGGCTGCTCATGCAGCTCACTTCTCTTCCTACCTTACACTGAAATGCAGATCACCAGCCCCAGGAGAGGGGCAGCACCCATTTCCACAGCAATCAATTACGAATTCCAGAAGCCACCCCACGACTGCATGAGGCTTTGGGGGGACACCTATACACAAACCATAACAAGGATCCAGGCCCTCAGCTGGATTCTTTGGTCTTTAGTGTGTGGACAGATTTCCTGCACTTCTTGTATATGATTCTTTGGATGATTACTTATAAAATGGTATTATAAAATGTGTCATGTATTATATTCTTCTCCTTGCAAAACCCTTAAGTCAGGATGGTAATTAATGATAAAAGGGCTTTGATGATGTTCCTGATTTTATCTATTGACAAATTTGTAAATATTTGGCAAATCAGAGGACCAAAGAAGGGAACTCTTCCATTTTTATTTGAATAAAAAGTGCATAAATGAATCAATGGATGCCTGACAGCAGAAAGTTGTAAACAGGAAACTATTCTCAATTGCTGAGTTCAGCCCCAAACCAACCCCACAACACAAGTCTTCTGAGATCGCAGATCTCTAATCTTTGGCACCACACACTAGCAGAACTTCCCAGTTGATCATACATGACGATGTGAGGTTCCGTCTGCCCCTCCCTTCAGCAGTGAGCCACATGTGCACCACTAATGATGTACAAGATTTTATCTCCAGCTTTATTTCTGGTAAGGCAGCCCTCAGAAAACGTACCCCATCCTCAACCCTGGCAGATGTAGTCATCTTTACCCTTTGTGTCATTGGGTTGAAGGACAAAGGATGGTAAAGTAGACAATTAGGGCAACATACGAATTTAATTTAAATGGACAGAAATAAATTTTTAATTATAACATATGTTGAATACAGAGCCCTAGGGAATGGACAGTTGTGCTGTGTGTCTTGCTAATCTAGCTTCAGACAATGCTACTATCACAGACTCTGTCACCTAAGTGGAAAAGTTTGAAGAGCCAGGATGTCTCAGCCAAATATCCAGAAGGATGGGAACATCTTGTCCCCAAGCAGCAGAGGTAGCTCATCAGTGAGAGTCGGAGTGGGTGAGCAATTTATCACACTGCCTGGGCTCTGCCTCTTCATGGTTTAACAGCTCCAGAGTTCTACTCTCCATAACCTCACTTGCATATGTACTGGTGCTCCACGACCCCAGCCCACATCTGAAGATTGATTTTATACTCAAATCTGAGGACCTTCTAGCATAATCCTGAAAACAGCAATGTCTTCTACTTTAGTGTTTATCTGTTTATCGCCCACAGCGCAGATGTGCACAACTCACTTGGTTTCCAAGTAGAGGGAAGAAGACAGTATGCACACGAGTTTAAAGCTCACACCAAAAATCAATAATCTAAAAATGAAGAAATAGGGGCCGGGTGGGAAGGCTCAGTGGTCTAAAGCGCCTGCTTGGGAAAGCTTGGGCAGCTTCAGGGACCACGGTTCGATCCCCGGCACCATATGCTGCGCCAGCCCTGCCCTCAGGGCAGGCTGAGCCAGCCATAAAAATGAGTGAATAAACAAACAAAGGTTCTGAAACAAGAAAAAAAATAAAATAAAATTTTTAAAAAATAAAAAATAAAAAAATAAAAATGAAGAAATACTGCTCTATAGTAGCTTTAGACTGGTCATGCACCAGTCCTGGAAAACTCAGGGGTGTCAAAAAATTAGTAGTTTCCTGGTTAGCCACATGAACAGGGATGCAGAGCTGTCTGGCCACACTGTCACCCACATGCACATGTAGGAATGTGAAGAAACTGTACCTTCACCAAAAATCCTCAGTGGAAGCCAGTGCAGAAGCTGCGGGACATCTTGAACATCTTGGTGGTGAGCTTCAAAGATGAAGTCTCAGGAATGACTCATCTGGACCCAGTGAGGTAGAGGGACAGTCCAAGTGGAGAAGACCCGGCTTCTCATACAGAGAAAGTGGTGGCACAGTTGTGACTGTCACACGGTTAACACTGGCCGGGTCCAATTTGTTTAGCTATAAATTAGATGACATTTTATTAGCACTTCTGAAACAGGTTGAAGACTTGCACTGAGATGAAATATAAGAATAAATTACTCTTGGATAACTGTCATGTTGCCCTTAAAATTACCCTCCACAGATAGAGGCAGAGCAAGAAATTCTAGTGGGCTGTCTGCTACCACAGTCACATGGCAGAATTAAATTTTAGGGACAACAAGATGGGACAGTAGGAAGCAACCGTGCAGCATGACCTCCAACCTCACGGGGCTGAGAGCTGGCTGTGAAATTTATGCCAAAGAGAACAATGAGAGACCATCACAGTGGTTTGAATTTAATATTAAATCTTGAGTGGAGTCTAACAGGAAAGAACACACTACCTTTACACATTAACTACAATTGTTGACCTGTTTAAAAGCTCATCTGGAGTTTAGGCCTGCTGGTGTGTGCCTGTAATCCCAGCACTTGGGAGGCAGGAAACAGGAGGATCACTAGGAGTAGGAGCTGCATAGTGAGATCCTGCACAAAATAAATAAACACTCGTCTGAAATAGAATTTTACCACTGTATTGAATGTTTTAAATTCCACTTAAATTCACCAAAATTGATCCTCAAAGTGTATTTTTATTACTTGTTAGTAGTTTAATCATTTGCTTTTGGTCTTTTTATAGCTAGGCAATTTAAAGCCTGACACCTCAGAAAAAGAATTAGGAGGATTTTATTTGGTTTTAGTCAGCACACGTCTATGACAAACCAAGAGAATCCTCATGATACTGAGTGCTGGGCTTCAAGGGGAGTGGAGGGGCCTACAGCCCCATTCCACAGGGTGCAGCCGAGTCCTGCAGGCCAGGGAGGCTGGTTGAGGAAGTATTCTGTTCAGTCTGAGAGGGCAGAGAAAGAACACACAAGAGAAGCGACAGCTGAGGTTGCAGTTTAAGGGACAGCTAGGTCTCAATTAAATGGAAAAGGGGCAGCAAGAAGAGGATGAGACAGAGACACAGAGAGAGACAGAGACAGGGTGAGAAACAGAGACAGAGAGACAGAGAGAGAAACAGAGACAGGGAGAGACAGAGAGACAGAAAGAGACAAAGGGACAGAGACATAGAGAGAAACAGACAGAGGAAGACAGAGAGAGAGAGAGACATAGAGGGAGAGATGGAGAGAGGCAGAGAAAGACACTGAAGAGACAGACACAGAGAGTCAGAGAGACAGAGAAACAGAGAGAGAGACACACAGAGAGACAGAGACAAAGAGACAGAGACAGAGAACAATCAACCTGAGATTATAGGAAATATGAAAGAGTTTGAAATATGCTCTAGAATACAAACTTCAAAAGGTGACTTTGTTTGTGAGGGTGCTGGACCCCATGCATGGAATCTCACATTATTTTTTAGAAATGGGAAGATTAAGAGAGTGGCTGGACAGCAAACAGTGGCCTTAATGCCTTGATGCAAGAAGAGTTGGACCGAAATTTCTCATCTACTCAAACTTCAGGCCCTCTGGAGAGCAGGAATACAACATGAGACAGTGTGGAAGTCACTGCTGCAGGGGCCGGGGAGATAGCTCCGTAGAGTAAGCGCGTGCCTGGCAAGTGCAAGGTCCTGAGTTCAATCCTGGCTCCGGGATTGTGACCAAGGCCAGCCAAAGTACAAATTTCAATGAGCACATAATCCATGTGACGACAGCTGAGGTGGGGACACAGACCAGGGGCACAGTGTCTGCGTACAAATGCAAAGTCCACACACCCACAGCCAGCTCATATCATGAGTACTTCCTGGAAGCGATGGTGCTCAAATCTTCCCTGAAAGGACTAAAAGCCTTCTGTTATGGCTTATGTCTAGTTGTCCCCCCAAAGCCTCATGTAGTCATTCGGGGGGACTTCTATAGATTGATACTTGATTCATGATCCCTGGGATTGTGTTTTAGTACTGATGGGATTATTAGTCTGAGTAAGGCTGAGACTATGGGTGTGGTCTAGGGCGGATATCCTAAGGCGGAGAGCTTGAATGCAATATGAAGAGTGACAGAGAGACAGACTCAAGCTGTAGCTGTTGCTCTGTTGTCATGTTTGGCTGGCTGCCTCTGTCACCATTTTGTTGCTGTTCCACCACCATGAACTGGATGCTCTCTGCCCTGCTCCACTCAGCCTTGGGCCAGCCGAATATGGACTGAAACCTCCAGTAACTGTGAGCTAATAAACCTTTCCTTCTTTCGTCTTGAGAGTCGGGTGTTTGTCCCAGCAACGAGTAAAAAGTAACTAAGATACCTTCCATGCTGAGACCGCTGAGGTTAGCAGTTCCTGCTCCACTCCTAATAGAACCATGGCCCTAGGCTTGGGCGGAGCGCGGTGGAAACACGGATGAAGTCCTGGGGTAGATCCCACATCAATGTCACCTCCAGCAAATGGTCTCCGTACATGGCCGCTTTCCGAGATTCTCCATCTTAAGCAGGTTTTACAAAGGTCTTTCTCCAGGGAACTTTCACCACATTTCCCTTCACCATTCTCAATTTCAGTCAAAATTTTCTCTTCATCCTCTTCAACCTGTTCTTTATCTCAGGACTTTTTGTTTCTAAAATGTTATGCTCTGTCTTCTTTCATATCTAAACTATGTTTTAAGTTCTCACCTGCCATTTCCATTTCATTTATTCATTGAACAAATATTTTTAAATGTTGTTTGTACCAAGAACCACGTAAGAGGAATATGACGCTGTAATTCCTACGCAGTGTAGATTTTATTTTATTTTTATTGATAAAAGCTTGCACAACATGACGATCACATTCCTCGTGGAAGTCAGTGCATTTTGACTTTTTATTCACTTCTCTTGGCTTCCCTCCTTGTCTTCATCTGCTTCCCTTCTGTGAAAGTTCTAGTCTCCTACTTTGTATTACATATATTTTTAATTTGTTCTTTACTTGTGTTTGGGTTTCTCATGTAAGATTTCCCATGCTGATTCGACTCTTATTGGCTTTATGAAATCTCAGACTTCACTTTTCTTGACTTTTATCCATATCTTCTGAAGAGTAATCTATGTCTGCACAGCTCGCTTACAATTACATATTCCTTTCCCTGTAAAACGGACTCATGCCCATACAGTTCTTCAAGTATTCCACCAATGTTCTTCTTAGATACAAAGAATTAAGTAGAGACTAAAAGTGAGTGACAAGTTAAATAAGGAAATTATAAGAAATCAAAAAGATGTTGCAGGGGGCGTTGTTGGAGACAGAGTCTCTCTCTGTAGGCTGGGTTGGCCTTAAACTCACTCTGCAGTCCAGGCTAGGACCAGACTCACAATGATCCTTCAACTTCAGTTTCCCAAGTGATGGGATTATAAACTGGTGCTACTACACCTGTGTTAAGAAATCAAATTTAATTAATTAAATCAAGGTTTGTTTGTTTGTTTTGCAGTAGGACATTAAATCAGGACCTTGTGCTTGTCTTGTGGAACATAGTAATCCATTCAGAAGGGTGAGTATAGCAAGTGTCCTTAAGGGTTATGAGGGCCTTACGTGCCATGGGGCTGGGCCACAGTATTCACACAGCATGGCCTTGGACTGTGAAAGCCGGTTTTCTCATTCTGGAAAAGAATGAGACAATCTCATTCAGAGAAAAGCTAAGGAGACTTGTCATGAGGGCAGTGCTCAAATAAACTGAGGTAATGGTTTTACTTTACTAAGTGTCTAACATATAGCTTTCACCCCTTATGTACCTATAAATTGCCCCAACACTGTGTAGAAGAATTTCTCCTGCATTCATCAGTATTTCATTATAGGTATTAAAACTGAGTTTTGGAAAAGAAGTATTTTAGTAGCTTAAAATTTCTGGAAGATTTCCTACACACACACACACACACACACACACACCACCCATGACCCACACATATTTGCACACACTGCAGCACATGGCTTGACTTTCCTGGGATTGAAAACATTTTCTTCAGTGACATTTTCCCATAAATATTTCACAGAAAATTTATTAGGGGCTAAATTTCAACTTGAATAAAATGTCAAAAATTTAAATTAAAACTATTTCCTTACAACTATAATAAGTTTAAAATCCAGAATAAAAGAGGATATTTCAATTATTTCTTTTTATACTTCGATAATCTCCAAAGGAAGAGATAAGCAAAATAATAGAGTGGAAATCATAAATAAGAAGTTCTGCTAAGCTCCTTCCACACACGTGCGTCTAGTGCAATTTAAACTCGATGGAAAACCACAGGCCCGTTCTCATGAAATCAAAACTAGATCATTGTTTCTGCTGCTGACAGGAAATGCCGGTGCTGGGAAACAGGGCAGCAAGCGCTGCCTCTGAAGCCTCAGCGCCTCGGAGACAGAGGAGAAGAAGTGGCTCATGGGTAGACAAAAATGACCTGTGCCCTGGACGAGTATGTGTGACTTCCCGGAGCAGGTCTGGGTCCCTTCAGACAGCAGGCCATTGAAAGGATCTTAGAGCAAATATTCATTGCCTGAAGATGATGGCACACAGCATAAGAAATCGAGCTCTCATCCTGAGAGTGAATTATAGAGGGGATGTCAATTAAATAGTACACTGCTTGAGTTCTGGTGGTTCCAGAGCTCATAGACATAGCAGCTGAGGAGCAGCCAGGAGATGCTCTCAGACATTTGCCTGTGAACTTGAGCTACACTTGAAAACTTACCGTGCGACTGCTTCCGGATGGATGTATATGATTTTCATAGGAACACGTTGTCTGTTATTTGTACAGGATCCAGAACCTCCCAGTCAGAAGCCAGGAGAATGCGTATTTGGGGAAAATACCATAATATCCTTCTGAGTATTTATGCATAGGATACATGTAAATTCCCATAGCATGCATGTAGAGGTGTAAATCCTACACAGCACAAGGGGTGTGCTGTGAATTGTGAGGTCTGTGTAGACACTGAATCTATACTAGCACACATATCTGTGATCAATTCATATTTCACATATCTTTTCTGGGGATTCGTACTTGGGTAAAAAGGGTTACAGAGCCCAGTAGCTGAAGTCAATTTATGACAGTAAATCCCTAAATGATCAGCCTGGATAGGAACTGCTCTGCTCTAATGAGTAATAAAGGTGGGCAAGTCACGTGTTCTCTTGGATTGCTTGCTCAACACCACATTTTGAAGATGGGCAATTGTCTACACTTTAGGGAGCCTCAGTCCACCCACTGTGGGCACTAAGTGCCTCTAAGCGTATGTAAATGTCCCTGCCCTAGCGCTCCTGCTCATGCAGAATTCACAGGCCGCACCACGACTGCCATCCAAATGAACTATTACCAGCTTATCAACTACTTGGATAAATTAAGGGAGATCACTGCGATTTGAAATACAATGTTTATTTTTTGGACAGTGACACTTCCCATTTCTAAATTAAATGTTTTTGTCACGGGCAGTCTACCCTCACTGCTTTGCAGGTCTCATGCAACATTAGTGTAATCTCGGTGTTTCCTACATGCTAGCTCTTATTGCATCACCTATTGGTACAACTGTAGACTTCATTTTATTCTCCTAAACTGGCTGAACGGACTTACTCGGCTTCAGAACATCAAACCACTGTACCCAAAACGTCTACCTATCTTAGATATAATCCCTAACTTGAAATTGCATAAAAGTATAAGAAAGTGCTTACCATAAAATATTTCTCTAGAAACGTTAAACCTTTTCTTTTATTGGGACAACTTATAGAATAATACCTGACAAAGGATTTTTTCATGAACATTTACATGGGTGCATTCTTCATGGTAAAACAGTTCAAAGTGGTGGGAAAGTGAGTAAAGATGCAGTCACAGCTGTACCATGAGAGACTCGGCAATCCCAGGACCAATGCCAATCTGATCGTCTTCCTTGCCGAAACGCACGGACACGATGAGAGAAGGCCAGGGCCCCACAGCCATCACAGCTGAGTGTGTATGCTAAGGAGGAGCAATGCCTGGGAACCCAACGGAGGAGGGTTCCTGAGGCATGTGAGGACTGTAGCTCTCCTCCTCGTAGGAGCACAGAAACCATAAGACTTGGCCGCACGTTCTCCTGTGGTACCTAATTCTTTAGGATGGCACTGAAGACACATCCTATGCAGTCACAACTGCAGTTCTAAAAAGGGAGCCTCTCCCTTCACCCTGGGTCCTAACTGGGTCCTAGCATGACACGTGCCCAACCTGGGGAACAGGCAGCACCGCCCAAAGGAAGTCAGGACCGACCCATGCCAGGGGGCCCACGTGGTGGCACCTGGGGTGAGCACGGTCCAGGTGCACGCAGGTACATCCAGGTGACCTTGATCCCTCATTGCTGGAGAAGCACAGTATAGCAAGTGCCCTGAGAAGGTGGAATGACTAAAGCCAAGCATAAGCCCAATGATGATGAGAACAATCCCAATTCATATCCCACAAGATCATAATGAAACGATTCAAGAAGGACTAGAAGAGAGAAAGTTTAGGATTTCTATAGCTGTAACCCAGACAGTGTTCACTGTTACTTTGCCCACTGATCAAAACACCTCGATAATCTTTAAATAGGTGAATACATTTTTGTTTCACTTTTGCACTGTCTTATTTCTTTGCTTGACATGCTGATTTCAGTTTCTTTTTTCTCTTCTCATTAGTATCCAATCCATATACTTTCTTCTGGACAGGAAAACTCACCCTTCCACTCTCGTGGGCTGAAACATGGGCCTCATTGGAACCAGGTACGGCTCGAGCTGGAGATCTGCAGCAGCGGGTGCTCTGCAGCTGAGAGGGCTGAGCCTGACCTGCATGGCGGTGACCCGGAGAGCTCTGGGCAGCTGTTCTGAAGGATCACCTCCTCGGCAGACCCGAACTTTCCAAGTCTTAGGTGCTGAAGCAAAGTTGCTGTACTTGTTCAAGACTTTCTGTTTTGGTCTTTGAACGCCCACAGATCAGAACTGGTATTTGGTAAAAAGGTTTGGAGAAGACTTATGGGTCTGAGCCCCTAAATCTCTTTCTAAATATTTGCTGCTGCATTTTTTTTTTTTTTATTTTAAGGAAAAGAAAAGTAATTGAAACAAGGCTATAAAATTTCAAAGCAAGATAGTAGGAGACTAACAAAGTTAATAATTGTATATTGCTGTCTTCAGTATTACAAGATATAGGCATGAAAATTGGTTAAACAATATAAACATAAATGTTTCTTTCAAACGAACTAATAGCAATTAATGACCTTAATTATCTTGTATACATTTAGATATATGTTTTCTTTTTTCCTTTCTCACATTCCAGTTTGTCTCTTTTTTGGAGCAGTTTCTTCCTATTTAATAATATCTAGTGTACATTTTGAATCTTCTGTACGCTTTCAGCCTCTTACACTAGGAAGGCAATCTGATGATCACAAATGCAAGACTGGCTTATTTCACTTATGAGCATGGTTCCAAGTTGTACCCATTTCCCTATAAATGTCTCAAGCTTATCCTTCTTTATAACTGAATAGTGCCATGTTGTACCAAAAGATCTTATCTTCAGCATCCATTCCTTGGTTGATGGGCATTAGAATTGCTCCCAAGATTTCACTACGATAATCTGTGCTGCTGTAAACATGGTGCACATATACCCATGTGGCGAAGCTGCTGTGACAAAATCAGCGTGGTACTGGCACACAAACAGAAAGCCAGACCTGAGGACCAATGGGACAGATTGGAAGATGCAGACACAACTACAAACACACTCAGCCACCTTATCTTTCACAAAGGGACCAATCGTATTCACTACAAGAAAGATAGCTTCTTTGATAAACGGTGCTAGAAAAACTGATTTTTAATATGCTGAAGACTAAAAGTAGACCCATGTTTATTACAATTCACTAACCAAAACAACAATACCTCCCAGGTCTAGCATTAAAAGAGGAACACTAAACCAACTGGAGGAGAAAGTAGATAGAAGTTTTGAAGACATAGGGACAGGCAGAGTTCTTGAATAAAACCCAAACTGCCTGGGAAAACTTAAAAAATCAACAACTGGGATTTCATCTAATTAAAAATCTTTTTACGTCAAAATAAATCAGCAACAGAATGAAGAAACAATGCACAGTGGAAAATAATTTTACCTAACTGTCCCTCAAACAAAGAACTTATTTCTAGAACAGCTAAAGAATACAAAAATATCAGACTCCCCACATTCAACGACCCAAATCAAGAATGGTCATCTAAGATCAATGCACACCTCTCAGATGAAGAAAGCCAAGTGGAAAGTAAGTGTACGAAACAATGTTCAGCATCGTTGGTCCTTCTAGGGATGCACGCTGAAGTGACACTGAGATTCCTTCTCACTCCGGAAAGGATGACTGACGTGAAAAAAATCAACCGGTAAAAAACGCTAGACGTGGGGATGAAGGAACCCTGCCCGTGTTAGCAGAAGTGCAGAGTGGTGCAGCCATTGTGGAAATCAGTGTGGAGACTTCTCAAAAAACCTAAGATTAGAGGTTCAATTTGACCCATCTATTCCCCTCCGGGCATTTTACCAGAAAAGCTCTCCGTTCCTCCAGCAGGAGCTTCCTAGCCCAGGTGATGCCTGAACTTACGTAGGGATGTCACCATGGGCTTGTCACTGCGCTGCTCTGGATTTTAGTAACAAAGCCTGCTTTACCTTCTACTCTCTGGTCTCATCTGGGCTTAAGATTTAACCTTCATTCTGGAATGCTAGCAAGAAGCAATGATTTACATGACATCAACAATTACATTGCTTATATTCTGAAAAAAACTAATATTTTATTATTAATAGTTTCTAGTTTTATATAACAGAGTGTGCTACATTCAAGTGTGGCTGTATTTCCAAAAATATTGAATAACTGCAATTAAGGTCAGGACGGTTGTTAATAGAAGCAAAAAATGAAACAAAATCTGTATCAGAAGAAGTATAGATAATCGGAATATACTGAAAATGTCAACATGATGAGTAAGAAAAAAATGATGAAAATGATGACTTTAAAGGATAACAAAATCATTCTAAACACTTATAATGTTGACATTTTCAAATGAGATATCAAAAAAATTAGATATAGTGAAGTCGTGAGACAAGAAAAACTTACTAAGCTGAATAAACACCCAACTCTTCCATTTATTTAAATGCAGTTAAAATGCACATTTCATAGTCACATTTTTGTAACTTCAGTGTGAAGAGATTTGTAAATATCTCAGTAACTCTTCCCTCATTGGTGGGACAAATATCTGAAGCTCAAAATTAGGGAAGGAAAGTTTTATTTAGTGCACAGTTATTGGAGGTTTCAGTCCATCCTAGGCTGGCTCCAGGACAGAGGGCACAGGGCAGAGGGCCGCCATTCATGGCAGCAGGTGAACAACAGAGTTTGAGAAGAAGTGGCCATGGCTCAGGTGGCTGGGGCTGGCCTCGCTGCCCTCCTCATGCTGTAATGCAGTGTCTGCCCCAGGGTGCTCATCTCACGATCTTAGCATTGGATCAAGAATCCATCAGACTCTGGATGTAGACCCATGGCTGCGTGAGACTTTGGGGAGACCACTAGACACAAACTAAAGGTGCAGCAATCATGCTTAAAAATTATACTTGATTTGTCTTTTCCATAATTAAATGGTGAAAGACAATTGATTAGCTAAAAGAGAATTATTTTTTTCTTTTTTTTTGCAGAACTGGGGATCAAACTCAGGTAGGCACTTGTAGCCCCTGAGCTAGCTCCCCGGCCCCCAGTGAGAAATTCTTCTTTCTCTTAAAACATTATGTAAAGTTAATGTCAAAAGATATAGAAATGGACACATATCCTGATTTATGTAAGAATTCAAGAACAATCCTGCCTAACATATTTTTTCCCTGAAAAACCTCAGTATAACCACAGTGGAAAGATTAAAGAAAAGTGAAGTAAAAGTTCAAAAAGTTTTACTAAAAGGCTGTAATTGGTCACTGAAAGAAAGCATGTGTTTAATTACACCTAATTTTGTATATAACTGGAGGACAAAATGGAAATGCCATAATACATAAAATTAATCTTTTCAAAAGTAAAATCACATATTCATCTGGGTCTGGGTGTTCTAAGCAAAGCAAACAATATGGGAAAGATGGTGAAGTCGAGAAAATCACTGAAAGAGGATTTTTAAAAGTAATATTTCATTCATGGCTGTTAAATAGAAAACCGTTGCTTTGGAACTGTAAGAAAAATGGAGTAATTAAGAGAATGACATTGAGGACCCTTTTAATCACAGCAGGATAAAGCTAAAAGAAATATTTAATTAAAAGTACCATTTTTTGTTTCTGGTTTAATATTTAGATCTTTAATCCAGTTTGATTTTAGCTTAGTGCAGGGTGATAGGCTTGGAATGTCTGTCATTCTGGCCTTTTAAATGTGTGCTGCTTCTAATGTGATATCGATTATTGCTATACTTTCAAGTAGAGGCTGGTTTTAAAACAAACAAAATTAATAAAAAAGAATAAGACACAAGGAAAAAATGCCATAGGATTGACCTGCTACAATTTTGTATATGGCTATATTTCTAAATTTCTTTTTCCTTTCTTTTTCTTTAGAAATCTTCTTTTAAATTAAAAAAAAAAAAACACTTTATTGAGGGCTTCATGTTACCTCACTGGTTCAAGCGCCTGTGTGGGTAATCCCCGTCAGGCATGGGAGATGGTGTTTTAATCCCCAATCCCCATACTCGCTTAAGGTATCTTGAGGCAGCCAAAAAAAAAAAAAATCTTTAAAAAAAAAACCTATTTATTTATGTTATGGCTGCTTCAGCCTGCCCTGGGAGGTGGGGCTGGCATAGCATATGGTGCCAGAGATTGAACTGCAGTCCTTCTGGTTGCCTAAGCTTGCCTAAGCAGGCACTCTAGACAGCTGAGCTATCTTGCCAGCCCTAATTTCTAAATTTCTGTGTAAAAATGTGTAATTGTGTTTTTAAAAATCACGTTCCATAGGGATTTATTAGAATATCAATGATCGATGAAAAATGCCAGTTCCATGTTAAGTCTAAGGCATTTGATATTCAGAAAGACAGTGATGTTAAGCTCCAGTACCTATGTTACAGAGTAATAGTACGACTAAGCTTCTCTTCTGGAGGGTTAGGAGATTAAGTTTGCAGGCCAAAAAACTACAGAAAACGAAGGGCTACAAAGATGATCAATATTTTGACCCTAGCTCCTCAAAGTCAGTGATGACTCAGAACATAAGAGAACCTGTACTGCAATATCCTATAACTCAGTGGTGTCCCAAATTTTCTATTTAAAGAGATTATGGGGCCACAGAAGAAAGGGATTGATGATGTATACTGTGCCTAAGGAGAGTCACCTAGAGAGAAAACATTCTCTCAGGCTTTCACAGAGATCAAACTGGTCAAACAATGGCCATGACTAATCCAGTTGACTGAGACTGACAAAAGTTCTACGGAATGCTGTATACATGGTTTCAGGGTAAATCCTGAGGGGATTTAGCTGACCTTGTCAGATACAAAAGTTACATATTTTGTTATATAGCTCTTTAACTTGGCCTTAACCATCCAGAAGAAAAGTTTTAACCATGAGGTATAAATGCAAAGCTATATTAACATGCTGAGCTACAAAAAGTTCAAGCCAACAGCTTCTGACATCACCAGTTACGCTGATAATGCACTACTATATGGACTATTAGACTATACGTACATCTACTTTCTCTTAGTTCAATAAGAAGAAATATTTGTACTAACAGTGTTTAGAAAAGTTATCATGTCTTCATATTGTACTCTGAATAACAACTATGAAGAGAACAATGTACATTGTATTAATTATTCTGGCTGTCGTACTGATGTGT
Source organism: Myocastor coypus (assembly GCA_004027025.1). Taxonomy (NCBI): domain Eukaryota; kingdom Metazoa; phylum Chordata; class Mammalia; order Rodentia; family Myocastoridae; genus Myocastor; species Myocastor coypus. Next base: position 11,146 of record PVJA010002018.1, on the reverse strand, counting down.
TTTTAAACTGTCTCACTGTTATCTCTTTCTAGTTGAAATTAATAAAAATAAATACTAAAAAAGAAAATCATCATTTCTGCAAATATAACTGATGCCACACAGCCACTGAAGCAAGCAGGTCCTGGGGTTGCCACATCTGATCCAGGCAGTTTCCAGAAATTAGCTTTTATATGGATCTGGATGTATCAAGATCATATGATGCCATTCATTCTCTGGAGAGCACATTCAAGAGAGAAATATATAGCTAAGTAGATGGAATGATGATGTCAGCAACTTGAACAATCATCATACTCATTTCCAGAGTGTTTTGCTAGGTTACATTTCAAAGAAAACACAGCAGCATTCCTTATACCTCACGTTCTTACCTGCATGTGTGTGTGTGCATGAGTGTGTTCTTTATTTTTTTTCCAACTTTGTGTTTGGCACAAGGTCTTACTATACAGCTCAGCCTCACAGCAATCCTCCTATTTTCAGCCCCTCCAGCACTGAGATTACAGGCGTATGCCACCAGGCTCAGATTCGAGGCTGGGGTGGGGTTGGCACAGCAAGCCAGACTGGGGACTGAGCTCCAGGCCCTGCACTTGCCAAAGCAGGAGCTTAGTCTGCTGAACTATTTTGACCACCCCAACATGTGAGTTCTTGTTGATATCTATTCTGAGTAGGATAGAGCCTTAGAATTGGCTCAGAAGCTCGATAACAAAATGCAGAAGTTGAAACTACTAGAAGATGATATAAGAGAAACACTGGATGCCAAAGACATTCCATAAGCAAGGACTTCACTACAGAATTCCAGTAGAAGAAGGAGTGATATCCATAATCAGCAAATGATGAAGGAAGGCCTGACAAGTAAAGCTATTAGACTCAGAGACATAGGAAAGGTTTTCTGAACAGAAACTCAGCTGCATATAAATTAGTTCTGAGAATCAACCAAAAGGACCAGATGAAATTATTCAATTTTTGCATAGCAAAAAATGTTAAAAATTAGAAAAAAGAACCTACAGAATGGAAAAAAAAAATACCAGTGATTTACCAGATAGAGAACTCATATCTGAAACATGAAGAACTCAAAAAATAATAATAATAATAATTAGATACTCAGCAAAAAACAAAAAGCCCAATCAAAACTGAGCAAGAAAAATGCACAGATATATTGCAAAAGAAATACAAATGGCCACAAATATATGAAAAAAATGTTCAACATCTTTGACCATTGGAATAATACAATTAAAACAACACTGAAACTCTATATTACTCAAGAAGAATGACCTCTGTCAAGAAATCAAACCCAAGTGAGCCCTGGCCAAATAGCTCAGTGGATTAAAGCGCCTGCAAACAGGCACAGGGGCAGGAGTTTGGAGGTTCTTCAAAAATCTAAAACTAGCAATTCTATTTGACCAGATTATTCCCCTTCTTGGCATCTTCCAGAAAGAGTTGAATATATCATGTTACAATGATGCCTGTATCTTCAAGTTTATAGCAAAACAATCCATAATAGTGGAATTTTGGAAGTGGCCCATCAACCGATGAAAAACTAAGAGATGGTCTTTGCACACGGTGGATACCACTCTGCTGTGAGAAACTAAAAAGTTCATTTTAGGAACATGGAGACACCTGGAGGCTGTACAATGAGTGAAATAAATCACACAATTCTATGAGTATCAGTGGCTCCCCTATATGAGAACCCAGAATAAAACTAAAGAGCAAAATAAAAAACAGATAATGGGGACAGGCAGGTAGGTCATGCTCAAAGAGAAGGGGATCAGGGGACAGAGAAGCAGTGAGGGATGGATGAGAGCCATGGGCATGTTCTGTACATGTGCACCGAGTCTGCATATGGATGCAAACTAACGTGTACTGGAAACATTTTTAAAATAAAGGGACTGTCTTAGTTACTCTTCTCTTATTGCTGGGACAAATACCCAACACTCAAAATGAAGGAACGAAAGGTTGATTTAGCTCACAGTTACTGGAGTGTTCAGTCCATACCTGGCCAGCTCCAAGGCAGAGTGGCACATGGCAGAGGGCAACCTTTCATGGTGGCTGCAAAGAGCAAGAGCAAAGGGAGGAGGAACAGCTAATTTCTCTTCCATTTTTTCACACTGAAATGCAAATCACCTGCCCCAGGGGAGGTGTAGCACCCACACCCACAATAATCAATGACAAACTCCGGAAGCTACTCCATGACTGCGCGAGGCTTTGGGGGACGCCCAGACACAAGACATAATAGGGATAAAGAGACACATGAAGAGGAAATGGAATGAAATACAAAGCTTAGCTGTGTGGTCTGCGTGATCCGACCCCACACAGCAATGGGAATATTGCAGAGCACATGCATGGCTGCTAAATTAACAAAAGCCATTCAGAAAAGAACAGATTACAATGGAGACAAAATGATCTTCAGCTAGGATTACATCAGGTTAAAGTTTCTGAACATCAATGGAAACAGTCAACAGAATGAAAAGAAAACCTGCAGAATGAGGAAAACTTTATTCTAATGCTCTGCCAGTAGAGAATTAATATCTAGCAAATAGAAAGAATTTGAAACTTTGTCACATTCCCCAACAAATGAGCCAATCAAAATGCACACAGTGAATGTTCACGTAGTGAAAGAAATACAAATGTAAACAAGTACAGGAGAAATATCCGTTTTGCTACCAGACCTCTTTCTTCTACAGAGAGGTTGCTACAGTCACTTTTAGGTGACAAATAGAAAGTCTCTCCTAAAAATACACATACACATGAATATGTTTTACAAAACTGTGAGAGAGAGAGAAAAAAAAAAAAACTTTAATGACTTAGATACTTCAGAAACCAGGAAAAGGTCACATATATTACTAATACGATGTATGAAATGAAATATGCACATAACATCCAAAATCATTCATCACTCTTCAAAGCTTCATGGAATTGTCCCAAATATTCTTGGAAGTTCTTTAGGATGGCACCATAGGCCTACTCTGCATAAGAAAGTATAATAGGGAAGAATCATTTTCTGACTTTGCTCTTATAACCACTGATCAGAATTGATGCAGAGAGAATAAATATTTTGGAGCAAGTTATTGGACCATTATAGTTTGTCTAGGTTCTTGTCTGAAGGACAGCTTACAAATTTAAAGTTTCCTCTTTCTTTGACAGTTGCTAATATTAACTTATATATCTGAAAGCTTTAGCATGTAAAGAGAAAATAAAATTAATAAATAGTGAAAGGAAAGGATTTGGAGGACATTCAAAGTTGATCAATTAAGAAAAGAATGTTACATGTGTGCCTGTGTGCTTATGGATACACACACATACACACGTGCACACACGTGTGCACACACACACACACTAATCATAATGGCAGATATAAAACTACTGATGAGAAAGGAGAGATTCATACATGAATCACCAAATAGAAGAGAAAGCCAAACAAAATTATTAAAAGAATTTTATTGCCTAATTATTTCTACTCTGTAAGAATTATTTTTTCTTACTAGTATAATAGAAGTTCCAGTGTCACTACTGCACACAAAAGTTTTCATTTTCTTTCTCTGTCCAGTTAAAACATGGCATTAAAGTGCAAGAATACAAAAAAAAAAAAAAAAAAAAAAAAAAAAAAAAAAAAAAAAAAAAAAAAAAAAAAAAAAAAAAAAAAAAAAAAAAAAAAAAAAAATACAAGGATGATCCAGAGGGAGAGTGGGATTCTATTCTTTGGAGTTGATTTTAGGAGTGTTGGTTAAAAGGTTACGATAAAAAAATGATAGAAAGAACATGAAAAATATTCTAGGCTCAAGGACCGCGGTGCCCACAATGGAACAGAGGATTTGAGGTGACAGTAAACAGCACTCAGCTTCACGTAGGTCAAAGGAGAAAACAGTAGCTGAAAAGCAGCTTTGCAGTAGTCGATTGAACCAAGCTGAGTGGTGTGCAGACTGGAGAGTGGTGTCACAGAGGTGCTAGCCCAGGTACAATGTGATAAAAGCCTTCCGACATCCACACGTGGCTTGCACAAATGGAAACCCACAAGGCCATCAACGGGTGAACGCAAATATCGTAAATTTATGGAAACTTTGTAAAACAGCTAGGACATGAGTCCCGAATGGCAGGCAAATTGCAGTAGCATATGTTTGCAGGGTAGATGATCAAGTGTGCTAATCAGAAGAAAAATGGGGGGCTGAGGTGTTCTGATAGAGGAAAATAGAATGCGTGCTCATGCAAAAAGTGGCTCAGGGGCAAGTGAAAATTTTTAATGCAACGAAAGTATTTTCTTCTTATTTGTAGAAGTAACTCAACCCATAAAAATAAGCAACAGCAGGCTAAGGCATAGAACCATAAAAAAGTAAACACACAATCAGAAATATGTAACAGGTATATAAACTCTTGATGCTGTCTCAGAGAACGAGGGAAGTTTTTAAGGATATATCAAAAAATAGGAAGGCTCTATCAGATAGCTCAGCTGACTAAAGTGCCTGCTCAGGCAGGCTCAGGGACCTGGGTTCAATCCTAGGCTTGCTCTGCCAGCCCCGCCCTCAGGGCACACTAAGACATAGCAATTGAGACTGGGTGTGGTAGCACGCACCCGTAATCCCAGCTCTTGGGAGGCTGTAAACAGGCAGATCACTATGAGTCCCATACATGTAATGAGACCTTGACCACCCTATAGACCCTTCCTTGAAAAAAAGGAAAAGAATTCCCTACTTCAAAAAGAGCCTTGCTACAGACTTGTAGGAAGCCAATATTTGAAAAATCTGTATGACAAGCAACACTAATATTAATTCAATAAAATGATCCATACAAAGTTATCCCAATGTCTTTTACAAGGAGCTCATTTAATAAAACAAGGAAATAATCTAAATATTAAGTGATGATGGTTTAAATTAATTAAAACGTGCAAAAACTAAACATCCCAAAAGTTATATTAGAAACATAATGGCAGGAAGAATATTTACAGTACAGACTCAAATACCAAATGTCACCCTAAAGTATTTTGGATAAAGAGCTTCAATCCTGAGAGAGAATCAGGTTTCCTCATAGGAAAGGCACGAGAGAGCATCAACACTCCAGGCCTGCATCCAAAGAAGTAACAGGCCTCTAGCCTGGATGGAGTATGCCCCAGACGATGTGTTCAATTGCAAATGACCACAACTATAGAAGGATATTTAAGGCAACTAATAGTAAACAGACTTTCAAACATAACAGAGCATTAATGCTTTAATCCCATCCACTTCAGAAAAGCACTGGCCAGTGATAACATTGGGATACCTAGATGACAAAGCTGGTCCACTAATCCGGTTATTTACCTTGCTTTCATCTATATGAGCTAAATATACGTCAGCATCATCACCTGTGTGACGATCTTAATGGAGTGCTGGTTTTGTAAAGTCCTTTGCTTATTTATTACATAGACCAGAAATTGTCTCCTCACCTACCATGGGCTATCCAATCCCTAGGTATAATCCTAATCAGTTGTTATTAATTCTAAAATACTTTTTTCTAGAGTGTATTGGATCTTACATATAGAGGATCAAATCATCTATGAACAATTACAATCTGACATCTTCCTTTTCTACATAACCCTCTTATTTTTCTTGCTTGCTGTCTGTGATGAGTATTTTGAGTATTAAATTAAACATGGTGCTGACAGTGAATGTTCTTGTCTTGTTCCTGAATTCAAGAAAGCTTTCAGCTCTTTCCAAATTAACTTGTTATTGCTAGTAAGTTTGTCATTGTTATGGCTTATGCCTAGTTGTCCCCCAAAGCCTCATGCAGTCATGGGGTGGGGACTTCTACAGATTGAAACTTCCCTCATGAGTCACTGGGATTATGTGATTTAGTACTGATCTAGAGTCTGAGACTTGATCCATGATCCCTGGGATGATGTGTTTTAAATACTTCTGGGATTACGGGTGTAGCCTAAGGTGGATAGGCTGAGATGGAGAGCCTGAATGTAATATAGAGACGGAGAGAAAGACTAGGGCTGTTGCTCTCTGCTCGCTGGTTGTTCTGTTGCCTCTGTCGCCACTGTTGCTGTTCCACCACTACGAACCGCTGCTCTCTGCCATGTACCTCTCTGCCGTGGAGCCAGCCGAATATGGACTGAAACCTCTAGCAACTGTGAGCTAAATAAACCTTTCCTTCCTTCATTTTGAGTGTTGAATATTTGTTCCAGAAACGATAGAAAAGTAGCTAAGACAGTCATAAACAGCTTTTATCATACTGAATTTAGGTCCTTTTGAAGGTATTGGTTGAGATTTCTAATCATCAATGGATATTAGAGTGCTTTTTCAAAGGATTTTTCTGCATCTATTGAGAGAGTCATGTGTATTTTATCCCTGCTTCTGTTTCCATGGTGCATTCCATCTGCTGCCTGGCACATGGAGAGCCATCCTAACAACCAGAGCATGAAGCCTGCTTGGTCAGAACACGTGATATTGTTAAAGACTGCTCCATTCTCTTTCCAAGTACCTTGTTCAGGAATTTTTCATTGATGTTCACTAAGGATATCAGACTGGAATTTTTTTTTTTTTTTTTTTTGGTCTTATTTTGAAATCAGGGTAGTAAGAGCCTCTGGGAATGACTTAGGGGGAATTTTTAAGCAACACATGAGTACTAGTACTAAATGTGCCCTGAGTTCTTTTAGAATCCATGAGGGATTCCACTAAATCCTAAGCTTTTCTTTATGAGTGGAATTTTTAAAATTACTGTTCCAATTTCATCATCTATTATTGGATTGATTTTACATCTTCTTGGTTAAGATATGACCCTGCATAAACATCTAGGAATCTACCAATTTTTTATGAATTCTCCTATTTATTGGATCATAAGTTCTCCTAATATTTACCAATAATCTTCTGAATTTTGTTAGTGTCTATTGTGACTAAGTCTTCTATATTTCTAGTTTCCTTAATGTTTGGTTTCCCTTTCCTTTTTGGGGTTAAGATTGGCTAACAATTCATCTATTTTGTTTGTTCCTTCAAAGAGTCACTGTTTTCAATATTTGTTTTTTTTTATATTTTTGCCTCAGTTTTATTAATTTCTACTTTTTTATTTCAAAATGTCCGTAGTAGTTTTCTATGGTCAACCTCTTTTGGGCCAATCTTCTGTCAAGTTGTGTGATTTTAGCTAATTTAAATGATGTGCCAATGTCCTCCTTTGTAAAATGATGACAGATTGTCAGTTGTTTGAGAATTCAGATGTAATTCATTGATCAACCTTACAATCATCATAAGATCAAATGAGGAAGAACAATACAATGGAATTGTCAAAGCTGAAAAGCGTATTATCTGACTTTTTTCTATGAACTACTGGGAAAAATTCATAATATTTCTGCTCCCCTTCCATCCAACTTTTCCCCTCTGAAAAATGGAAACAGAGCCCTTGGTGATCTTAAAAAATCTAGATTTTCTTTTAATTTAGCGATCAGATTTGTTTCTTTATGACCAAAGCATAAAAGCAAAATCGATGCCTCTCTACCCCAGATTAGGGCATTTCTGTGCCTGTCCACATAGCAGGGTGAAGGGACACTGGGCCAGTTCATGCCTCTCTTATTGCATTCTTAGCAACACCAGTGCTGTGCAGACCTACCCTTCCGCTCATACTGTGATCAGGAAAGATTGCTTCAGATTCTTATGGTTTAATGTGATTGACTCCCATATTAAAAAGAACTGATCTTGACTACATGTACTGACTTTGTTTTTGTTTTGAAATATTGCCTTAGGACTAATGATAAATCCAGGAAATTTTGCATGCAAATAAATATAGTTTTGGAGATGGAACCCAGGGCATCAAGAATGCCAGGCATTGTCCCAGCCCAAGGGAGAATTTCTTCAACATTACAATTATAAAATAAGAAAATGATGAACTCTTCTAACATTTGGCCTGGAGTTAATTTCTAAGAGGAATAATGTGCTTGGCTCCCTTCCTCTAATGATTCTAATGCCCAGATGTGCTTGATTCTGTAGAAGTGTCAGAAAAAAAGAGAGAGATGGCCTTGAGTTCTCAGTGTCCTTCAGTTAGTTCCAGGAACAGTGATAGGTTGGAATGAGATTTTTAAAAAATGAAATCTCTGCTTTTTATGGCTTATGATATAATACAAACTTTTCATTTGCATAATGCAGATCTTTTATATTCAGTTTACTGAATTTTATTACTATATGGTAATGGGCTTTGGACACTGTACACCCTACATTATTCCTGAAAGAAATTTGAAAGGGAGGAGAATGTAAAAAAATAGCTGCTGGAGATTGGATAAGTATACAGTGAGCAATTTTCTGATTACATTTCTTTAGAAATATTGTTCCCAGATCCATGTACAAATTTGGGTGAAATAACTGTACATATTTATTATTTATATCTTAAACAGAAGAAATACCATTAAAGTCCATGGAGTAAATATATAGTCATTTTGTAAATTATTTATCTGAAACTCTCAAGAGCTTTTTGCTGCTGTTTCATCTGTCAGCTAAATTTGCTTTAGTAGTATAAGTAATAGTTATGTGATATTATGGTATAAAGTATCCATGAAAATATGTATAATTTACTTGTAGGGATGATAAACTAAATAAAGACATAAGGTATACCTTGTCTTGATCAATGCGTATTACACTGCAAGGGAAAATCAGGTGTTTGGTTATTCTTTTTTTATATGAAAATGTAGACACTAAGTTAACATTATTATTTTCTAAAAAGCAATTTTGCAACATTGTAGTGTGCAGACTCAACCATTAATTAAGTTATTCTTAAGTATTTTATAGGCTTTTACCACTTTTTGATGAGTTATGGAAAATAATTAAACAACCTAAGATAATCAATCCATTTATTTCAATATACCAACTGAAATATATCAAAATACTTTATAATATTAATTTGTGATACAGTCATGATTTTGCATGAATAATTACCTTGTTACCACCATTAACAACTAACATTTGTCATTCACAATAACATTTATCTCTGTAAGATATAAAGTTAGAGGAATTATCACTTTAAAGACTGTACTCTAGAAAGCTTGTATAAATACAACCTAAAGTACTCTGTGTATGTGTGTGTGTGTGTGTGTGTGTGTGTGTGTGGCCTAAAATGCAAACAAAGCAGCAAAAACTTTTTCCAGCAATTGCGCTTTTATGGACCTGCTCCTTTCTTACCAAATTACTCAATGTCCACATCAGCAAAAGAGATTGAAAATATAGATCCAGAGACATCTTCTATTCTGCATGTCGCAAAACACTGCTGTAGAAAGTTGAATTTTACTCATAAAAAGAAAAATCTTTACCTATATTATACAAAAGATGGTGTCAACCTAGGAAGTTTGCTGTGTGAGTTTGTAAGGCACAGGAAGAAGTTAATGCTAATAGAAGAAATTGGAGAACCAGCACGTATATGGGCTATTTTCATCTGTAAAACAGGTTCAGAGCTTCCAGAGACAATGTAAAAATGAGGCCAAGTGAAGATTCAGTCAGTTCATTATTGACCTTTGAATACTTCAGGATAGTAGTAGATCTGCCTGGCTAACAAGTCTATGTTAGACACAAGAACTCTTAAGATTAAATGAAAGCTTTTGACCTAATTATATAACATTCTGTAGACAGAGAATGTAACTTTAAATAACCAGTCACCTGCTTGAATACATAGGGCTACCACAGCAAAGCATTGCAGATGAGAGGGCTTGAATGACAGGGATTTAGCCTCATAGTTTTAGCAACAGAAGTTCAATAGCAAGCTATAGGCAAAGTCACTTTCTCTTGAGTTCCATCTTCCTCACTAGAGGAACGTGTGCTCACCATGTCCTCACGTAACCTCTGCTTTACTGTCTCTTCTTGATAAGGCCACCAGTTGCATTGGACTAAGTTGCCTCAGTTTCCCACACTCGCCCTTAACTGCCTCTGTAAAGGCTCTGTATTGAAACACATACACATTGCCAACGGTTCAACATTTGATTGTAGATGCAGCACTAATGCTCATATAACTGGTGGATACTTGAGTTTCAATGGATGAGGTAGCAAAGCAAAATCACAGAGATGAAAAATCAGTTATTTGTAGTGAAGTTGGACAAAAGAATCTAGCCTTATGTGTAGAAGGAAACTTTAGGAGCTCACAGGTATGCTCAATAAGCTAAAATTCCTCATGAAGATGCCACTGGCCTCAGCAGGCAGTAGTACTGTGAGAATACCTACCAGTTACTGGGCACCTACTATTTGTCTTCTGAGTTGCTGTCCAGCGCATAAAGAAAATCTACCATGGCTCTGAGATAAAAGCAGAGACTGACATGGTCGTGTAACCTACAAAGACCACATGTTTACCAAGTGGATGAGGGGATGTGAAGAATGCTAGTGTGCTTCTCACTTCTTTACAACCATCGGAAGCCATGTAGAAAAGAAAAGGAGCTGACAGAACCTAATTCTCACAGTAGAACTCAAAGCAGTAGTTTCACTGGTATAGAAATCTTCAAAACTGATCCTAAAAATGGTTCACTTAATTTAAACTGAATGGGAGCAATGAATTGGCGGATGGCAAATTCCTGAGTGGTTGAAATGATGGGTGCAAGTAGTCTACGTACGCACAGGCACAAGTCCTGACAACTGTGTCAGGTTGTTCGTGTGTGTCACTCAGCCAGCTGGACCATCGGGCAGAAATGTGTGGAGCACATGGGAGAGAAGGCGAAGAAGAGGCTCCGAGGGCCAATAAACTTGACATTTCCTTTTCACGGTTGTCAAAATGTCCAGTTTCACATTTGTATATAAAAATAGGTGATTTCCATAGCACACACAAAAGACATTCTTAGGTCTTGTGGTAAAGCTCAGTGGACTAAGCGCTGGCTTAGGGAGGTGTAGGAGCCAGGGTTCGATTCCTGGCCTCCCTCTGGGGCCTGCTGAGCCAGCAATGGAGTCCAGGCATGGTGGCACATGCCTGTAATCCCAGCACTTGGAAGGCAGGAAACCAGAAGATCACTGTGAGTCTGAGCTGCATAGTGAGACCCTGCACACACACACACACACACACACACACACACACACACACACACACACACACACGGACTTTAAGTACTGTGTGTGGAAAGAAAAATGTAGCATGTATATATGTTGTCTCTGTAATTCTTGCCCTAGTAACTCAACCTAAACAATCAGAGATTCAGCAAAATACTTGTGGACCACATTCATACTAATATAAT